>JASFAX010003113.1:0-43557 GCA_030737875.1 Allium sativum
AGAAATTTCAAACTTTCGAAACAACTAGAGAGTATATCCATACACCAAGAATGCAACATATGTCTGTACAAATTTGCCTCACTACAACACTCAGAGTAGAATAACAAACAGCGAAGATCCAAATACTATATAGCAAGAAAGATAGTATGTCAGCCTTCTGCTCGCCTCCAAGCTGCTACATCGTCCTCACTAAGCTATCACCTGTCACCTGCCACCTAGTTTACCCATCCAGAATCGGATGAACAACCCAAGGTATTAAGAGGGAAACATAAAATCTTGAGTCATACAATAGTCTTAGTGAGCAATAAAACAACTATCTAACATTATCAATAAAGTATATGAGAACGGGTAAATAAACGAACTAATCTACCCACATCAGCAGAGAAAAACTTGACTCCCTCCTTCCCCATATCGGACAGTGATAGCCTTTACAATCCATACAGCCAAAGTAACAACAATTCATCCATAGTAATCAGAACGACCATTCAATCATGGAAAACAGAACAACCATCAGTAACACTCATAGCATCTTGATTATATATCTCACATAAACCATCCTAATCGGATTCAACATCCCTTAAGCACAAGCCCTAGAGGCCTAAACCAATATCAAACAAGCACCTAAGAAACATCTCCTTCGACGTTGGATAATCAACGTGAGATGGTACAAAGAAAGAAACAAGCAGACTCTGGCTATCACCGCCAATAATCCTGCTTCGAAACCATCGTTGGTCGTATGACTGGCCATATAAAACTGCCATCCGTCAAGGGCTAATGGTAACCCTGGCTCTAGCAAAAAACCATACGCCTTTCAACGATATGTACCTAGGCCTTTCAACGATACCCAAGGTACTCAACCTACATCCGGTCTTTTAGGTGCCCCTATTATACTCCTGCATTGAGCCCGTTAAAACCTATGACAATGATAATTCCTCAAGCAACCTTCTCAAGCAACCATTATCCACCAACTCACGACCTTTGAGTTGCCACCTCATTCGTTGTTCTACACCGACCAATGAAACCATTCAACACTTCGAATATTCCCACTTGAATTCTCCTCCAAGTCACAACATCACTGAACAAAATAACATTGACATATGATTCAACATAATTCATAACGTTACATCCAATTGCTATGAATTAACCACACCGTTCATGCCATTCCACTATAGCATTATAGATCCCACTACGCTGCGGCATGGGTTTGGGCACTTCTGCCTGAATTTTTTTGGTCCTTTTGTTCAAATTGGGTCATACACGAAAAATATTTTTTTTCCAGAAATGACCCTATACGACCAACCCCTTGGTGTGACCGACCAAATCCTGCTCGACCGACCTCTCCTCTTGTATCACGTTCGACCAACCACCCTCTTCCAGAACATGACCGACCCCATGCCCTACTGACTAACTGACCCATACACCTTCATCTTGGCCGACCGACCCTATGCCCATTATCATGACCGATCGACCATAATTCCCTCACCCTAACAGACTAACCATGCTTGACCCAAACCACTCTCCTACACCCTTGACCGACCCGATCACTTCTGACTTTCACCCCAACCGACCACGCTCGACCGACCCCCCATAAAAGCATACAGCCGATCCCTTCATGACCGACGGACCTGTCCTGGTGCTTGACCGACCCTTTATGACGTGCTCTCCAAGACACTTTACAACATGGCCGACCCACCCACTCCTTGTCTCGGCCGACCGAGCCACTTCCGATCGACTGACCCAAAAACTCCAGATCCAATCCAACTTGCTTCCAACCCGAAATTCAACATAAACTTCACCAAACGACACATTCGACGAAACTGACTCATCCAATGCAATCATAAGCATGTTATGAAATCACTAAACACCAATATGATGATTTTCACCAAAATTATGAAAATTTCACCAAAATCATGATAAATATACATATGAACTAAATTATGGATCTAACTTGTATAAACATATGAGAAATATATGAAAATTACCAGTTTTAAGTTTCTAAATTAGGTCCTATGGCAAATCATACGAAAATAAGCTTACCATGATGAAGATCTAGGAGAAAATACTTGAAAAATGATGAAATTATAGATCAAACACTCGTATACTTGATTGAATCCGTGTGAGAGATGCATATCACTCACCAATTCTCCAAAACAACCCAAAATGATTGAAATATGATTCATAACAGCGGAGAATTTGATCCAAACTCTTCAATTCGATCAACTCTCACTTGGATGGTGTTGATCAAGCTCCAAATGATGTAGATCTTTGACTGTCTAAGCTTCAATGGTGGAAAGGTAAAGGAGATGGAGGAATTCTAGCTCTTCCAAATGAAGGGATGGAGAAAGTAAACTATTCTCTATGCCTCCTACCCCCTATTATAGCCCCTACCAGCCCACTAACGGGCCTCCCCAAATCAGCCGATTATAGCTTACTAAACCTGAATAACCAACTGTTAAACCTAAAAACAGTGATTCCTCCCAAACCATAGAGCCAAATCTTTAATGTGACCACTCTACAGAAAGGGAAAACATCATTTCCTTTCCAATGGCACAGGTCTCAACACCTGATTCGACCTGAATCAAAAGTTATACCATATACAAGACTGATAGGGGGAAAATGGTCACAAACAAAATTGGTAAAAATTATGGACACGTTTCAAATCCTCATAAACAACATATCAAAATATGAGAATGATCTAACTCTCAGGGAATAAAATAAAAATATTTTACGATCATCTGATACGTAAAATGCGGACTATTACATCCCTTCTTTTTTTCTTACCAAGATTCTATTCCTTTACCTTGATTTGCAACCTCTTTCTTCCCAACTACAACCATTAGTGCTATCCTAACTAAGTCCTCAACCATAGCTTCCATCGGTACATGACTACTCATTAGTCCTTGTAGTGGTTGGCTAATCCCCTTAGCAAAATTCAAATCCTTCTTAAGAGCAATATTTACAAGATCCACCCTAAACCTAGCCAAATGGATGAAGTGATTTATGTACTCCTTCATAGACATGTCCTCTTTCTTCAAATTTATAAACTTCTCTAATTGAACCCATTTTTCACCTGAGATGAAAATTTCCTCTTGAACCTTCTCCTAAATCATCCCAATTTACCTCACCAAGCTCAACCTTAAGAGCCTCCCACCTAAAAAGAGCCTCTCCTTGCAGTTACCAAATAGCAAGCTGCCTCCTAGTCCTATACTTCATCCCCATAATCTTAAATATACTCTCACAGCTGATAATCAATGCTTTTTCTTCAACTTATGACTCTGTACTGTTATAGGTTTGCTCTTTATGATTTGAAATCACTATAAATCTTAGAAAAGTCAAGCATACCTAATGGACAACCGGGAGCTTCACCGGTAAGGACGTTTGCTTACACATAATGTTAAGGCTCTATAGGCGCCACAACCTATAGATACGTACAGAATCACGCACGTGTATTAACCTCCAAATATTTGGGATATTAGGAGTATCATCAATTCTGTGCATAGGATCAAATAAAGAGTTCAAAGATAGAAGGGAAATAATTGAACATGGTAGGGAGATGGATTTGAGATTTCTAATATAACTTTTATACTTTTATTTTCCAAAATCCTTTCTTTTGAAATTCTTTTTAAAATAATACTTTACTTTTAAAAAATCATTTTCTAGAATATTGGAAATTTTAGCTTTGATTCCACCTGTGACAACCGACATTCTTTGACATACCCTAATTATAGTCATATCAACGAGTGTGAAATGTCCAGTATACATAAATTATTTAGATATTAAGATATCGAAAGATGAAATACAATGACAATATCACAATATAAGTAAATAATTTATGCAAAAAATTTAGGATGGTATTATTTCAAAAAGCATAACTAAATACAAGATCAAAATATTCAAGTCTCCAGGATGAACGAAACCAGCCTAGTTTGCTTCAAAACAAAAGGCGGGCCAGCTACTGTTGCCACCATCGCAGCCACCTCCCGTCGAGTTCACCTACGTCGCTCAAGCCACTAGCGCTTCTCTAAGTTCCAGCACCCATTTCTAGCTAGCCACCTTGGTTTGCGTACGTTCTTTTCTATATACTTTGTTTGCTTATGACGGTAGACATGCATATATATACTAAAGTATATGTGTGTATATTTTCTAATTGTGCCGAGATGAATCAACATGTTAGTCCATCTCTCTTGTTTTATGTTGCTAGTGAGTTTCCGTCCCGCATTACAGCCAGAAATCGTTGCATGTTCTCGCTTCGTCGGCTCAATGTAAGTTTACTTACGATTAAATTTGTTACAAGTTGCTGCTTCGAAATTCACTAAATATGATTATTTGGACTATTTTTCTACTGCATTCCTGTTGTTTGGTTGGCTGGCTTTGTTGTGTATTTCAGTCATAGTTGTGGGATTTTAGACTTGATCAGCGGTATATATGTGGAGTCTGATCACATGCACATATATATCATTATATATGTATTTTCGGCGTACATACTGTAACAACCCGATTTTTTTTGGATACGAAATTGGGAATCCACTAATAAATTGGTAATAATCATATTAAATATTTTTCAAAAATTAAATAAGTGAAAATAGAATACTAAAGATAGATGAAAAAAAACCTTTGCATGTGATGAAAAAAGAGAAATTCCGATGTGATTGGAAAAGTGCAACATTATTGGAAAAAATTTCTGATTTCATAAAGTGTGTTCATTTCTATGTGTTGTTTCAAAATAATGTTTTCATGCTATGTTTCAAGCTATGAAAAAAAATCAGTAAGTGTTGAAATGTATGTAAAGTAAGGTAAAAAGAAGATTTAATGTTAAAAATCTTTTTCATTAAAAGGAAAGAAAGGTAAATTTGAAGATTAAAGAGGAAATTTGTTTTAATTTTAAAAGGAAAGAAATAGTGATAATAATAAATTTTAAAGAGATTTTGTATAAATTCTCTAGATACACACAAAAAATAAATATATAACATAAAGAGGATTTTCTTTTAAAGGATAAACTTTGCAAAAAAATTGGTGACAAGTATGGAAAGTTACAAAATGAGGGAGAAGGACACATTTACACTAAAAGTGGAATTCCAATTTACACTAACATTTGTCCTTCTCACTAAATTCTAAACCATCCATACTTTTCACCAAATTTTTTGCTATGTTAGTCCTTCTCCCTATTTTAATCAGAAGGACAATCGGCTTTAATAATTTATTCACAAGGACACGCGCTTAAAAGTTTATCTAAAAGGACATAACCCTAAAAATTTCCGTCGCCCATTCCTCTCTTTTGATTTCGTACAACGAAATCAGCAAATCAAAATTAACGAAATCATCTTATATTGTGATTGAATAAAATCAAATTCGCGGCATCTTGTACAGTTGATCATCGAAAATCAAGCGAATAGCAAAATTCAACACCAAATCAGTCTCAAAAATCAACCTCGACTAATTTTTTGTTGTTGCTATAATCGTTATAATTTAATGTTCAGTATTGCCGATTAGGTTTTTTATTTCTCAAGCTGATTCAAGGTTTTTGTTGGTTCTCCAATTTTAAAGATCGACTGTTCAGCAGTTGGGTATCAATTTTATATTTTTTTAGGTATCATTTTTGTTTATTTAATGCTGTTTTATATTCATTTGTTATATTTTTGATGTTGAATTTGTTGTGTAGTTGTACAGTAGCGTTAACTCTGTATTACAATCCATCTTGTTTTGCTTTAATCAATCAAACTATGATGTAAATAATTTTTGTGTTAACTTTTTTTAAAACATTATAGCAGTTTTTAGGTAACATTTTTATATTTTTTTGGGTATCATTTTTACTGTATTCACTGAGCTATGTTTTTTTTTGTTACTTTTTGTTGTTGTACTGTTGTAGTAGTTTTGTAATTCAATTGAACTTATTTCATTTTAATCAATCATATTATGATGTAAACATTTTCTGCATTAGTTTTTCGTTGAAATATTCTAACAGTTTTTAGGTATCAGTTTTATATTTTATTAGGTATCAGTTTTATGGTTTAGTGTATGAGAACTATGGTAAGTTGGTAGATTTGAGTTTCTTGCTTTGTTAATTGACTTTTTTGATACACAACATTCATTCTAACTGATACCTACTGATAGAAAAAATAACACACACCTTTAAAAATAGCAAACTGATACCTAAAAACTACTACTAAATTTACTATCCAAAAAAGTAATTTCCGTCGTTTATCTCTATCGTTCATCTCTCTCGTTCGATTTTCTATGATGAATTCACGAAATTAAAAATCACAAAATCATCTTCACTGCCTACTGAATCAAAATCCATGGCACCCTCATGAATCGACGAAGCCGATTGAGATGATAAAATTAGGCAAATCTAATAAATTGAGGAGATCGAACAATTCTGAAGATGATCGAACGAGAGAGATGTTTGAAGATCAAATCATGGAGAAAAAACCGCATTGGAGAAAAATTGAACGAGAAAAATATTGCATGAGATCGAAATGACGAAGAAGAAACAAGGCACGTGATTTAGGGAATTAAAATATAATTAGTGTATTTTCCTTTTGGTTAAATTTTTAATGGATTGTCCTTAGAATAAAAAAGCCTTTAATTTTGTCCTTGTGATTATTTTCCTGTATTACTAATAGGTAAGGTGAAAGGGTAGCAATTAAAAGCCAGCTGCTGTTGGGCTTAAAGATTGCGATTTGAAGTTTGAGGTGAGTGAAGATTTAATATTTCTTTTTTTTCTATTCATATCTTATGCTTGTATGAAGGCTCAAAGATGATTTCTTTACATGAAATTTTTTGTTAGCTTCATGCCTTATTTTATGTGTTGTTGTCTGAATTATAAGTCATTTTAAAATTTGAGACAATTTAATCTGAATGGAACTTGACGTAGTATTAAAAAGAAGAAGAGGTACATGCATACAATTCAAATGCATGTAATATGTATGTTGAATTGTCTCAAAGTGGGTATATGAAAACTGAGATTTTCAAAACCTAGCAAAAATTGGCTGTTAAAGAATATAAAATATGTACCAGTGATTATGTTTTCTGGTTTTGAAATTTTATGCACGTAAGCTACATCCAAATTTAAAGAAAGTGTAAATTTTTTGAGTTAAAACTGTTAAATTTCGAATTTTTATGATTTTTGCAAGTTGGGTATATGAAAACTGAGATTTTCAAAACCTAGCAAAAATCGATTGTTAAAAATTATGAAACCTGTACCAGTCGTTAAGTTTTCTGGCTTTGAAATTTTATTCATATAAATCACATCCATAATCGAAGATACTATAAAAAAATTGAGTTAAAAATATTAAATTCCGAATTTTTATGATTTTTCAAGTTTGGTATATGAAAACTGAGATTTTCAAAACCTAGCAAAAATTGGCTGTAAAAGAATATGAAATCTGTACCAATCGTCAGTTTCATGGCTTTGAAATTTAACTCACATAAATTACATCCATAGACAAAGCTACTGTAAAAAAAAATGAGTTAAAAATATTAAAATTCAAGTTTTCTGTGATTTTTTGCAATTTGGGTATATGAAAAATAAGATTTTCAGAACCTAGCAAAAGTTGGCTATTAAAGAATATGAAATCAGTACCATTCGGTAAGTTTTCTTGCTTTGAAATTTTGTGCATGTAAACTACATCCATAATCAAAGCGACTATAAAAATTTTGAGTTAAAAATATTAAACTTCGAATTTTTATGATTTTTGTAAGTCAGGTATATGAAATCTGAGATTTTCAGAACCAAAACAGAAATTGTTTAGGTGTAACTTTTTGGTTTCCTACCGGATTTTGATAATTCTTGATGTTTTGGAAAGCGCAGAAAATGTTTTTCAACTTTTATATTTTGGGTTTTGAAATATTTTATGAATTACATGGTCCAAAATATCATTTATTGCTTGTCTTGGAAATAAATGATGGTGATAACTAAGTTAAAATCTAAGAATTGTTTTCGTCATAACTTTTGTTTTACTTATTCAAATTGAATAGTTCTTATTGTTTGGAAAATCTTATATTTTTTCTTACATATTTTATTCAGGGTGTTTTCTAAGCTTGTTAGATTTATTTAATCTAAATTACATGACAAAATTGAAAATGTTGTAATGAGTGGATATTTGTTGTAATAGGATCTAGTTTGTTTTATACTTGAAACATTGCAATTCAAAGTTTGGAAATTGTAAACTTATATTTACTTACTATATAAAATTATAATATTGAGTTTTGCACACAACTAATACTGTAAAGAGAGTTTATTGAAGTCATAAATATCAAACTCATATTCTAAATTAGTTTAGTTTCCTTTATAAATGGTTATGATGGAAGGATTTATTTATGAAGTGTATTTGTATTATAAGTGGTTAATTATTTTTGGAAACACGATTTTGGAATTTATAAGGTTAAAGAAGTATGGAAAGTAATAAGTTTGGTTTATATATTTTTTTCTTTTGAAATTGGGTAAATTTTTTATTCAAGCCCAAAAGCCGGCTCGACCCACAATTACAACCCGTTATACGTACGGGGACATTACATAATACAACCAGCAGGCTGCTTTTCGCTTTACTTCTTTATTCTCTGAAAAGCAACCCGAAAAGCAAAATTAGGGCACAACAAAAACTATCATAGCGGACGTAAATTCTCCCGTCCCCTTCCTCTAATAGCTTCCTTCCAGTTCCACCTCCCAATAGCAATCATTCTCGTTTCGTTGCATTGGTAAGAGGCTTCTTGTTAGTTCTTCTGATTATTATAGCAATTTCTCTGTTAATTATGGCAGAATTAGCTAATACATCTCTCATCTTCTTCTTAAAAGTATAAGAATTTCTTTCTCTCCATGTCTGCCACACTGTGGCTGCGAGGCCAACCTCTACCATCAAGTGAGACACGTGTCCTCCATCGTTCAGGTAGTTGATTTCTTCCTCTAAGCAGTTTGGTTTTTATATATATATATATTATGAATTTTGAGACATGAATTATGAACTAAATTTCAAATTTGGGATTTTGAAACAATTATACATCATAAGTACCATTTTGAAGTACGGTTTATAATATTATAACCTTGTGGAATATTTATTTGTGTGTGTTGTCAATAAGTGGAGTGTACTACCATTTTGTAAATATTAAAGTAATGCGGTGTGGTATGGGACGCATGTGTATTACTTGAGTAGTTATTATTTGATGTATATAACACTTTTTGAATTGATGTGTCTTTAGTTCGTCATTGAGATGACATGCTTATATACCATTCTTATGATGGTATTTTTTATTTTACTCTATATTAATACTATGGTGGCTTGATTTAATGTAATAAACCACTATATTTTTCTAAATGGTAGTATGACATGCCTAATCTTATTTATGACTTGACAATCGGATTGGTGGGTATGGATCAGTTTTATCTTGTTTTTGGCATTTTCCTAGGTTTGGTTGCCATGTGATTTTTCTGAAATGTAGGTATATTTATTCAAGTCATGGTTGTATTTTAGTCATAACACTACTGAGTTTCATGATATTCATTTATATGGAACATTATTTGTTAAGCCTCTCTTTGATTTTGGGTTCGGATAGATTGGACTTTGTTGTACCAATGGGCCAAAACTCCATCTTGATCGGACCTAATTCAGGATCGCTGCCTGAATCGATGGTACTTCACTTGCCAATTTACCACCAAAGGTCAACAGTTTGTTACATTGGGCTAATTTTATTTTTTGATCGAAATCCTCGATCGGCGGGTCGTGGGCTACAACAGATAGAGGCATAGGGGGTCCCAAGTGTAGTGTTGTGAACAGTTAGCATACAGCCTTCGCCTTAGACTGTCTTGGGGTGTTGCGACATTATGAGTAGATTACATTGCTGATGTCTCGATGCGCGCTCAAGCTCTACCATAGTGATTTTACTATACTAGCGCCTGTTTATTTGGTACATGTTATGAGTTGGGTTATATTTATCCTAAATTCCACTATTATGTTTTTACATCTTTAGATTTGCTATAATTATGTTGTTTTATATATGATAATTATTATTAGTATCGTATTGGTTTATATACGATACTCCGGGTTCATTTATGTTTACATATTGTTTTATATATGATATTTGGAATGGGTGTCATATTGATTTATATATGAAACTCTAAGTAGATTTATACTTATCTTATTGATTTATACATGGTGATTGTTGTTGGTATCGTATTGATTTGTATACGATATCTTATCTTAATATATTTTTATTATATTGACAATTATTCATGGTTTCATATCGATTCATATATGATGCTATGGTAGGATATATTTGTTGACATATTATTTATATATATATATATAATTATTTAATCTATGTCATATTGATTTATATAGACGATACTTGGTTTATTTCTTTCCTATCATATTGTTAACATAATAAGCATTATTGTTCACAGTCCGTAGATCCAACTTCACTCACATTAGACATAGTCTGACCCGTGTGATTTTTTTTACAATCCTTGGGTCAGGTTGAGGATTGGTTGTAGGTTAGGTTTTCGTGGACTGTAGCAACACTCTTATCATTTTCCATATTTTAGGATTTTGGACTATGCAGCTTTGGATTTATCAATAGCTACTAGTTATTATGGTATGTATGCTATTATGTATTTTGGGGGTGGTATTATGTACCATGGACTATGTATTACGGACATCACTATTATGATATGCATTACATATTTTGTTGTTGTCATTGTGTTGCGATTGATTCTATTATATTTTGTACTGTGTAACTTATGAAATTTTCCTGTACCATTGCTTTGAACCTAGACTAAGCAAGAATGGTAAGTTGAGAAGTTTTAATTTTTTCGTGCCAGTGTTCGTTTAAAAGAATAAGTAAAGCATTTAGCCCTATCGAGTCCCATTCTCCATGCTTTCCGACAGTATTACTTAATGTTGCTCTTGGTTAACATGGGTATAAAGGCTGGGTGTTACATGTATATATCCATACGCTAGCTGCTCATTCGTATTGCACATTCCATTTGCACCGTTTGCTATGATTCACGCATGAACCCAGCTTACATGTTGTTTCCATATAACACTTTGCCCTGTGTTATTGCCTGCTTTCTCACTACTGAAATATTCATGCATGTATAGTCCATACATATATACTTCCTGTATGTTAGAATTTCAACTCCAAAAGCCTAACCGTCCGCTGTCAACCTGATGCAAAGCTCCTTATGCATGCACAATATGGCTATTGTTTCCCCTTTTGCATTTTGTCAACTTAATATTTTCCCATCTCCATGCCTGGATTGGAAAGGTAGTGACTTGAAATCCTATATTTACTAATTATAAAATCTATGTGGGATTAATTTATTTCAGTAGCCTTCTTCCCTAAGAAAAGGTTACGACTGTTTTTTTATTGAACTACTTGCTTGCTGCATGATTATTATTAATAAATTTTGACCTTTGTTGAGTAAGGGATCCAAGTCCGCATCTTATTCTCTCTAGCCTTCTTGCATGACATGTTTTACACATAAATTGACATAGCTAGAACATAATTTAGCCATGGCCTTAGAGAACATTCAAACCTTAGGTTGTGTAGTAAATATTATTGCGACTTAAAAAGGCATACAACCCTTTATCTAGAACTATGTGAGCCGTCTATTAGATTTCCAGCAGGTTCCACTATTTTGCATATTTTTACTTTTGGTTGACCTTTGCTGTAGCACTTGCTAATATGCTTTTTCCATTGCTTGTCACTGGTACATGTCTTACATACTTGCTTGTTATATAATTTAATTTATGTATTGTTGCATCTTAAGTTTGAGCATGGTAAGTGGACCCTGTTTCGCTACCACCCATTCTGTTATTGGTGCATGCATGTATTTCAACCCCTTGGGTATATATTTCAGCAATTTTCATGGGATGTTATATTCAAACCATTTAATATACTCTCAGGATTAACATTTATATTGATGTGTTTATTCGAAGCGACTTACTTGAAATAAGTTAAAAAAGACTCGGGTGTTTTATGTTTTGGCATGGAACGCTCGAGTCAGACTCCAAGTGCTACCGATACAAAGATTTCTGCTCAAAAAAGAGAGAGGCATGTGAAGACGCATACGCGCTCAAGCATAACAAAATTGTAAAGATTTATCTATTAAAATTTATGTATACATTGCATATTTTTCCGCTGTACAAAATATTGTATAAAACTCTGATATTTATATGAAAATTTATTCCGTTACAAGCATTGTGTACTATGATTCTGTGTTTAATTCTTTTTAAACCCTGTAATCCAATAAGAGTATGTCATTTTGAACTTTTTGAGTGGGGTAATTACCGACTTGGGACGGTCAACATGGTAGGTCGATATAATTGCTCAATACGACAACGGTTTAGTCCAATAAAAGGAAACATATCATAGGAATCTTCTACAAACTCAAGTGTTTTCTCAATGTAAGACCGTTTCATCTGAGAGTTTATGACTCATGAGATGCAGTCTATGTTGGTAAAACACTTCATTTGCTTATAGTCGACACTTAAGATTCATCATTCTAAATTTTGGACCACCAGTTCTTGCATCTTCCTTTTGAACTTTTATTGCATAACATTCAACATTTATGAAAGCCGTGTACCTAACAATTTGTCTGTTAAAGATTTTAGGTCCATCTTGACTCATAATTACTAGCGATACCCTAATCAGTGTAACTCATGTTCTCCGCCAATCCTTTTGGTTGGTAATGACCATGAGATTTTCGGGAAACTGAGTCGCTTATGTGCATTGCTTAATAAGTTATACCAAGCCAACATTTTGTATTCTTCTTTTACAGAATCCATCCTGAGAACTGGGAGTCATAGAGCTAAGTCTTGGAATTTAAATGTTGTGCAAAAATGAATCACTTCTTGCGTTATTCCTTCCTTTGCTCATATTGACTTTCTCCGTATTCTGGGATGTTCTTATGTGTATTGCAGCCTCATGGTATTATTATTTCTTGCAATAGTGTTTGACACCGCGGATCATCCCAGGCTACGATAAAACTTTGGATCTCAACTTCATAACGGCTTGCCCCCAGTGCAAAACTATTGCTCAATCTTCTTTTTGTACCTCATACTGATACCATTGTTGAATATAGCTTTAATTCCCTAGGAAGCGTTATTACTTTTTTGGATTCGAGCTATGCCATATTCGCACAGTCGCCTTTTAAGCATCGTTTATCCTTAGGTTTGAAGCAGAATACCAATGCTCTTTGAGTTCTTTATGATTGGAGCTTTGCAGATGAGGAAGCCTTTGTGTTGAGAGATTATAGGTTTGCTTAGCGAAGGAATTCACTCTAATAGGAGAATGCTTTCGTTGCAATTTGACCGATGTATTCATCTCTACTCCTTTCTGAGGCTTGCAACTAGTCGATGTTAACTTGTTGGATTTCCAAAGTTGAATTTCATCGGTGCAATGAGCTTTATTAATGTGTCAAGTCGCTGCACTCTAGCTTACTTATTTCCAAGTGTATTCGCCTCTTTGTCGAGTGCAAGCTGACTTTTTCTTATTGTGATGTCCTGATGAAGACATGGTACGTTTTCCAAGCATCGTCCAATCCCAGTGTATTTATGTTGCCCCAATACCATGGGTCATCACGAGCAACATAAGCTAGATGTGATTAGCTTGCAGTTGGCGTGCTAGAAGTTTCAAATTTATTGGTGAAAGCTCTTTGCTCTTGCCAAAATATGTGGAGCTTCTGAGCTTGTCAGTACATTAGGAGCCCCGACTTTATTGACTAGTCCAATGTTTCTCTTTGGAGAGATCTTCGACATAAGTGCCCCTAGCAAAGACTTTAACTTATTTCAACTTGATCGACATATCGATTCCACTGAATGCTCCTGGAGAGGGTTTGAACTTGATCCATCATTCATCGATTTGTCATGCAGATCGACGTATCGAGTTCATTGAATGACTCCAGAGAGCTCATTAACTTAATCCAACCTTATCAACTTTATCAAACGTATCGATGCAGCGATGTCATTGTATGACTCCGGAGAGCTTGTTGACTTAATCCAACCTTATCGACTTTATTGAACAGATCGATATAACGATGTCATTGGATGACACCAGAGAGCTCTTTAAAAACCCAATGTTCATCTGCTCTGCTGATTAGTTCTAACATTGGAGACTTCATTGTGTGCCTCACTAGTGGGAGGTAACCCAACGTTCGTCTTCTCTCGCCAACTGAATTAACATTGGAGACTTCACTAAGTGCCTCCGAAGAGGTCTTTTACCTCTACTGTGGAGAGGTTGCCTTCACTATGCAAAGGACTTTCGCGTCTACTACGCCAAGGACTTTTACCTATATCGTGGAGAGATTTCCTTCACTACGCGAATGACTTTTGCCTTTACTATGCAAAGGACTTTCACCTTTACTACACAAAGGACTTTAGTTTTTGCGTCATTCCACAGGTCAGACTTCAGTCCCCTTGACGGATGCTTGATTGTGGCAAGCGATCGCAGGTAGACCGAGGTCCCTTTGCCCCCTTGGTAGAACATGCAAAGTTGCTTCATTCTGCAGGGCAGACTTCAATCCCCTTGTCAGATGCTTGACCGTGGCAAGCGATCGCAGCTAGGGCGAGATCCCTTTGGCCCCCTTGGCAGAACTTGTAGGGTTGCATCATTCTGCAGGGCGGAATTCCGTACCTTTTCCGAATGCTTGACTCTGGCAAGCGATCGTAGTAGGACCGAGGTTCATTTGGCCCCTTGGCAGAACTTGTAGGGTTGCGTCATTCCATAGGGCAACGGTCTTCAATCCCCTTGTTGGATGCTTGATTATGGCAAGCAGTCGTAGCTGGACCGAGGTCCCTTTGGTCCCCTTGGCAGAACTTGCAGGGTTGCGTAATTCTGCAGGGAGGACTTCGGTCCCCTTACCGGATGCTTGACTGTGGAAAGCGATCGCAGCTAAACTAAGGTCCCTTTGGCCCCCTTGGTAGAACTTGCAAGGTTGCATCATTCTGCAGGGCGGACTTCGCTCCCCTTGCCAGAAGCTTGATTGTGGCAAGCGAACGCAGCTGGACCGAGGTCCCTTTATCCCCTTTGGTAGAACTTGCAGGGTTGCGTCATTCCATAGGGCAGACTTCAGTCCCATTGCCGGATGCTTGACTATGGCAAGTGATTGGAGCTGGACTGAGGTCCCTTTGCCCCCTGGCGGAACTTGCAGTTTTTTTGGATTTAGCTTTGTGCCTGCTTGCTGCTCCTTTGGTTGTTAGACTCTTTGCGACTCTTTCCATTCACTCTTCAAGGCGGTGCTTTTCGTCCTTGCATTTGTGCATATTGACAATTATAACACTCAACGCTTGAACTAGTGTTGTTGGGATCGTCACGCCTTGTCGGACTTTAAAGAAGCAAGCGCTCGTCGGATAGCCTGCAGTATAAAATCATCTTTAAGAAAATTTTGAATTAACGAAAAATTTCATAAATAAGAGATTGACTTAGGTGGGCATGCTTTCAGTAGTAGATATGACATTCAATTACAACCTCCCTTTACCATGGGAGGTATATACTTGTAAAAGAATGTATAAGCATTTTTTATAAGAACAGAGCAATGCTTTATGCAGAGAATTGATGCAAACTGTTGCTATTCCAGGTTCCTGGTATTTGTACCCCATCAACAGTCATTGGAGTGAAGGTGTCATCCAAGTGTCTTTGGCTGATCTTGTAAGGCTTATGCTAATTAGGTCCTAGCACTCCAGCGTTAGTCATTTCCCATTTCAAGACATAGTCTCCGACTTCGAAAGCTTTCTATTGGGCTTTGGTGTGGAATTTCCTGGCTATTACTAGAAGAATGGGAGCTTCTAATTCCATAGGGATCATTGCTTCTATAGGATTATACTCTAAGGCATCTAAATAACTTTCCATTTTTTCCCAAATTTTGTCAGCTGAGTAAGAACCACCTGCTACGGAACTGAGCATTAGCCTTGCACCATTCTATGTTGACGTTTTGACCTTCGGGCCTGATCGAAGGGGATTTGTTGCAATTTACCCTCCCGGATCAACTCTTCGATTTGGTTCATTAAATACGACATCCAATAGTATCATGCCCACGCTGATCACAGAAGCAACAAATTTTTTAGAATTCATTGCCTTCTTCCATATCGTCTATTGCGGTAGTTTTGGATAACATCCTGCGCTTTTGGTAGCAAAATAGATGTTCTCTGGGGTATCGCTCAAAGGGGTCAAATTATTGGGTTTGAACAATCAAGGCCTTTTACTATCGATCTTTTCTTTGAGAGCATAGATTTGGTTCAACAGCATCCCATTCCAAGCATCAATGTTTAGATATAAACTTTCCATAACAGCATCGAACTCTTCTCGAGTTACAACATCTCTCGGAGTTTGGCCAACAGTCGGATTATTAGTTTGAGAAGTGGCGGAGACATCTTCAACAGCTTTACCAGAAACTCTCACAGCTTTACTGTGTTTTTATGAATCAGTTCTTAAAGGTACGGGATTAGCTTGAGCGGTGTGAACCACACCTAGCTTATCCATTAAGGCTTTGTTTGAAGTTTCCATTTGTCTATTCAAGCTAGCAACAACCGTGTCCAACTCGTCTCGAGTTATGCCAACTCCAATTCCATAGGATTGACCAACACTTGGGTGATTAGTTCGTGGAGTGGAGATAGCTTCATGATCAACATTCTTCAAACCTCTAGCGGATTGGCTAACTCCCTTCTTCGATGGAGTCATAATTTCGTGCAACTTTCTAATTTTTTGTAGAAATATTTTGAATGGGCCTGACTTTAGATCGTGTGGATCTATCGTAAAGGACAGGCTTCAAACTTCGATGTCCCCCACAAAGCTCTCAACCTTTGTATGTGGATGTGGCCCCACGATGGGTGCTAAAAATATTAATATCAAAAAATGAACACTAACACCCCGAGTAGTGTGTACACACCTTTAATTTATTTAGATCTAGATTAGGGGAAATCACAAAAAAAAAAGTAAAAACAGAGAGCAATAATAGTGGTTCGGCCTTAGTTTTGGCCTATGTCCACATTAATGGAGGATTTTATTATCATCTCGATTACAAGGTATGCATTTTCTATCATTTCATGCATATTTTCTCTTTATGCAACAAATCTCTCTTCACTTTCTACGATGTCTTCAATCTACCATTGAAACACTTAGATCTCTCTAGATGTGAAGGTAGATCTTCGATAATCTTGCACTTAGATGATCTTTGGAGATTTCTCGATGGTTGACATGATGGATCGGAGCTTGAAAAGAGCTTTAATGAAGTTTGAGATGCTTTACAATGTTGGAGAATGAAAATGGCAGCACTTTATGGCTTGAGAATTCGGTCCCGTTCAATATGTGAAATGGCGTTTATAGGTGTGGTCACAAGTGGTGAAGGCTCTGAAATTGGTCTGCAGGCATTCGTGTCGTTTAGTGACCCGAGTCCTCAGGTCCGTCAATGACCCGACTCCATGGGTCGGTAAACGACCTGTGTAGTTAGGTCTGCCAACGACCTACTGTAAACCTGTGAAGTTAAAGCGCTTAGCGGTTTTATAATGGTGGAGGTGTAAAAAGGTGCAGCGGGGACAAAGCGGGGAAATAGCGGGGATATAGCAGAGACACAAAAAGGTTCATTAGATGTAAAACCAAATATTTAAAAGATAATTAATAATTTTTCTCACATTATATGTGTACAATAAACTAATATTAGTTAATCTTATATAATAAAATCACGGAATATCATAGTTATGCATGCTAAATTTGACGAGTGTAATTGATTGTTACTATATATTAGGCACTTACACCTTAAATTTATCCCTTTACGCTAACTTTAATAATTTTTTGAAAATAGAACTTGTAACAACCCGGGTTTTTAAAACCAATTTTAAATTTTCATTTTTGCTATGTTAATGAATTTTGGATAGTTAAAATGGTTTATTTTAAAGAATAAAGATTTAAAATTTATTTAAATCGAAGTTAGAACGTATAAATTTATTTTAATTATAAAATAAGTCTGAAATGGCGCGGTATTTGAAATTTTGATTTTAAATTTCAAATGAATGTACAGGATTCAAAATAAATCGGATTATAGTAAAACCAGAAATATTTGAATCTGTTTAATTATATCTTTCTAACGAATGTGAAAAATCCAAATTTGGTAACGAGAAGTAATAGTTAAGTCCGGTTTAAATTTTAAAATAGTCGCTATGGAATTTAATTATATTTTAAATTAAATATAGCCCTTAAAAATAGCCATATTGCGAACGACCTCCGTTCTCGACAAAACCACTTTTGTTGGATCCGGAATGTCAAATTATTGATAGATTCCAATTTTCTAAATTTTTGGAATCAATATGTGAGCGTGGCAAAAGAAAACGTGTTTTGTCAATTTCAGTTGAATTGGATCGACCAGAAAATGACCATTTTTCAAACGTTCTCCAAAGTTAACGAAATTAATTTTATTAGGACCATATCGTCAAAGCAAAGCTAGATATATTTTTTCTAGAATTTTGGAGTCAGTATGTTGCCCCCAACAATTTAAAATGTACGTTTAAAATTCAATATATTGATTTTATATTTTAATTTAAAGATAAACTAGTCAAAACAGTCGAATTGGCTTACGAAACATATCCCATTGTGTCCGAAATGGGGGTATTTGGCTAGGAACAACAGTCTTTGATTTTGATTTGGAGTTAGTATCGATACAAGGGTATTTTTGGAAATTAAAATTATATATATATTCTGGCCAATAGAAATTTAGGAAAACCCTAATTTCCAAAATTGAAAAAAAAAACTGCCTCTCACCACGAACAACGGCGGAAATCACTCCTCCATTCCCTTCCATTTTTCTCCCAAACCGCTCTGAATTAGACCATGGTCCTTTAGGGAAAATGAAAGAGCTTCTTCCCCTCTTCAAATCCATACCGCCCTCGCCAAATATCACTAAGTGTGGAGAGAGAAATTGTGCCACAAAGTGGCGTCGTTCGCTACTGTTTGCTGACATCATGGAGGTGATGAGTTGGTCATCGTTCAAGGGGTAGGGTAGGCACTCGAAGGCCGTCACGGTGGTGCGATCCGATCGTGGTCAAGCCTCTCCATTCTCGTGCAATCTCGAACCTTAGTTTTGAACAGTCAATGAAAGCCACAACCTGTGTTAATCAATGAAGAAGATGGCAGTGTAATTGTTTTAATTTAATTAATTAATTTAAATTATGTGATCAAAGTTTAAAAATCCGTAACACTTTCATACTAGATCGAAATTGAGTGATTTTAGTCCCGTTGCGATTGTGGGGATGAGAGCTTCACAACAAGACTAATTGGGTCCAATTTGTAGCCAACTACAATTTGGGTGCAAATTCAAACCCGAATGGTGCTGAATTCGCCAGATGAACACTGATGGAGTGGAAACCAATGTGAGAACTCTTTCTCACTAAAATTTCTTTACAGTTAAATATATACTAGGATGTAGACGGGTCTTAATAGCCCCCGACACTATTTATATTACAAACCATGGTTGTTTGTTTGGACTTTATTGTGATGTGATGTGAAATGTATATAAAATATTTATGTGTTGAATAAAATGTTAGGATAGTAAAAATATCATTTTTATTGTATAAATGAATTATATAAAATATTCATTTGTTGAATAAAATGTTAGAACAATAAAAATATCATTTTTATTATATAAACGAATTATATAAAATATTCAGGTGTTGAATAAAATGTTTGGACGATAAAAATATCATTTTTATTGTATAAATGAATTATATAAAATATTCATGTGTTGAATAAAATGTTTGGACAGTAAAAATATCATTTGTATTGTATAAATGAAATATATAAAATATTCATTTATTGAATAAAATATTTTGTCGTTAAAATATAATTTTTACCGTATATATGAACAACGTAAAATTCTCCTGAAATGAAAATTAATATTCATTTACAAATCGGACGATTTGTTTATGAACGCACGGTTAACTGATATTGATCGGGATGATAAATTTTACATATCGCCCAATTGCACAAATAAAATCTGTGTTTGTTGATTGAAACCCCACATGGGTATTGGGATGATATTTGACATACACTAATCCCAATTGTTTAGTTATATGTCAATCGATTGGTTGACAGACTGTTGTAAGAGTTAATTATTTATATTTAATGCTTATGCAGTTGTCTAATGCGCTCTGATGATGGCTGACTGTGTATAATTATGGTTGTGTACATGTGTGTATGAAATCCATATAAATAAAATTATATGATAATTGACTGTGTCTGATTCTAATTCAGAAATAACGAATATTTTGAAATAACGAATATTTTAAAATAATGAATATTTTAAAATAATGAATATTTTAAAATAACGAATATTTTAAAATAATATTCTGTAAAGGATTAAAATATGATTTTGATATCCGATTAGGGATGGACATGAAAATATTGAATCGTGTGAAGCCGTGTTGTTTAGATTTGCGCCATTTTGACGCAAACTATATTTATATTGGTTTTATTCATTTTCATAATGAATATAGAAAAAGAAATGATTTCAAAATCTGATATTTTGAAAATATTATCATTCATATATTATAATGATAAGGAGTATTCAATTTTGATTTAAAATTGAAATGAAAGTGGGAATCGTTTTAAAATGAATTTATAAACGATTTATAAAATACGTTTTAAATGGAAATCGATGAAATATATATAACATATATATTATATATATATATTCAATGGCCTGAATAGAACGTGCCGCGCCGCGACTGTTGCGAATTTCGACCATTGACTTCGAATTGACATTACAGGAGATTCGACCATCGGATTCTCCTGAAACCGGAACAATTGGGTTCGTACCGAAAAGAGCTTTCCAAATAATATAAGAGATTTGAAATCTAATAGTTGGTTTTGGAATTATGTCCAAATCAAATTTGGAAAAGGTCGCTGTAAGTGGAGTTCGATGACCGTTTATGGATATCGACTGAAAGGGAGTTAATAAAATTATTAAAAATATTAATAATTTGTGTAAAATCATAATAAATGATTTGGAAAGAATTAAGATGAAAAATTCCACGTTAGTAAGGATAAAATATATTTTTATCAAAATGAACTAGTTATTAACTAGATTTGAAATCCAATAATTTTTAGATAAACTAAATTGAATTTGTGAATGGTTTTAATATAACCAGAAATTTCCAGTGAACAAACTGGAATCGATTTGGAATGGAAATAATCTTTGAACTATTTCGATATTGGATTCCGTGATTTTATGGATATTGTTATGGAAATTTGGAGATATATTTGTATCGTTATTTCAAATACGATATTTGTTGGTTTTAGATTTTGATATTCAGTATAAGCCGATATAATTTCTATTCAGAGCCTTGTATTTAATATCAAATGGATTTTGGGTTTGTCGTGAATGGTGTTTTCAGTAACGCTGTTCTTAAGCCCAGTTGAGAAAAGAATAAATATTTTAATTAATATTTATAGAAGTTTGCCAATTAATTAATATTTAATTGGAATTGAATAAAAGAATTGGATTTTTGGGTTCATCGTGAATGGTGTTTTAAATAACACTTGTTCTTTAACCCGATTAACAGTGAAATGTGAGTTGGAATTTATAAATCTTTTTATTAAGATTTAATGAAAATTTTCCAAAGTAAAGTTTTCCAATTTAATATAATAAATTGGAATGTAATGGAATTCGATTTGGTAATAAACGAAGTGAACTTCTGTGGAGGAAGACTGTTAATATATATGGAATTTAAAAGGCTTGTCGTTATTCCATTTATATAATTAGTCGGATACGGAGATTGATATCGATTATATATCGATCTGTTTTTCCATGAAGATTCCATAATTAATGGGATGTGATTTTGGGTTTATCGTGAACTGTGTTTTAAACGACATTAGTTCTTTAACCTAGTTAAAGACAGGATTACATGTCGAATATTATATTTCAAACTGTACTGTAGATCGCTACTAAATATATATCTGTTTGGTGGCGGATAATTTATTCTCTTGCTTAACACCCTTCTCTGAGACGTACGAGTACAGAGGTTATATATCGATAGAAATCAATGGTACGGTGTAGATTGTCAGTGTAGCATGTTGGATTTCCCAAAGTTAAATAATCATTAATATTGATTTTTGGGAAGATTAAAACTAAGTGGAGTTTTAATGAATCTTTAATTAGATTGAAATGTCAATATGATAATTTAAATTATCAAATTTGTGAGACGATCGAGAATGGAGTACCCCCAGTTTTACTCCAGGCGATAGTTAAATCTTTAACTAGATTTGAACGTGAAAAGGTAATTATATTTACTGATAACACCATGGCGTTAGATATGGAGAATTACCAGTTTTTCTCCATGGGAAGAATAGGTCCGGATTGGGAAATTAAACAAATGATTACTTCGGTATGGTTCGATAATCCCGACTAGTTGATAAACCTTAACTTGGTTCAGAATTGAGATCCAAAGGAAGATTAAAGTATAAATTTAAAAGAATTTATATTTGATAAAATTAATGGAAACCTTTCCCAAAGGATATGAATATTTGAATAAAAGAATATTCAGAATCGGAATGAGGCGTATGTTATGCTTTTATAGCACTTGATTATAAAATACGTGAATTATTCGAAAAGGCCAGGTTTATACACATTCTGAATAATTGATTCGATGATAATTCGACGATGAAGACGTGGTTAAAGACCGGAATTCTTCACATCGTTTGGATGATTACTGATGTCTTGATTGGGCTGTACACCCAAGATAAGGTAATAAGTGGTGATCGTCCAGACGTACTTAGAGATCGACAGGATATGCGAGGACCTCTCTCCTATATTGGACATATGGGATGAGGAATAAGGTGCCTCCGATTTCGTTCAGGCCTAGAACGAACTAGTAAATGGATGTGTGTCTGACATTGAATTTTATTCTATGTTGATTGATTTTTATTAAATATATATATCTGTTTGGTGGCGGAGAATTTATTCTCTTGCTTAACACCATTCTCTAAGACGTACGAGCTTAGATGTTATATAACGATAAACATCAGTCGCATGGCGTGGAATGTCAATAAGGCATGCTGAGATGCAAATGATCAAGGCTTCTGTTGAAAAGCAGAGTCTTGTGGTTGATGATCAAAGCATGACTTTTAATAGCATAGCTTTGTGTATTGCGTTAATTCGCGAGCCTCACACCCCGGTATGAACTAGAAACGAGAGAGGACTACATGGAGGACATGTGTTTCTTTCTAGCTAGGAGTGGTGTCATGGTATGGAGCCTAGACATTTTTTACTTATGTGGATGATGGAAAGCGAGGCGCCTCGGATATATCAGTCACTACGAGGCCAATGGACGATATGGTCGACATACTGACCAGACTTATGCCCCATAGGGTGGGGAAACGCATTGTTCAGGAATTACCAATCCTCAAACGTAAGAGAGGACCGACCCTAAAGATCCAAGGTGCAGTTGCGACTGATCCTGAGGCACGACCTAGAGTGTCTCAAATTCGGTAAGGACGATCCCGTGCCTTGGTTCACAGACGGAAATCCAATTTCCAATACGTGACATTTTGGTTTTGATTGTAGAGCCTGGTATGGCAATAAAGTAGCATGGGATACAATGCCTTCTATGATTAATACATTTATATTTGAAGTGATTTTGACACTATGTACCTATAGTAATATCAAAATAATTTGTTTTAGACGTACCAAGCATGTTTGGCTATTATAAGTTAAAACTCTATCCTCCGGCTTGCGTTGCATTATGTGATGGGACCTGAGTCTTATAATAGCTTCATTTTTCTAAAAAGCATTGCGCTATTTGTTTTATGCACTAGTGTTCCTGGGAGGAAACTCGTTCCGTGTTATATGGCATGGTCCCTTGATTTAGTTTGTTTTAAAGTAAAGATTTAATAACTCTTTTAGTTCTCACACTAGTCACACGACTTACCTGGAGTTTGTTGTTTTAACCTAAACTTTGTGTGCCCCTATTTTCCACACGGGCGACTAGTAGTCTTCGTTTTGCAGATATTATATTCACATGATCCTAGATTTACAGCTGGAACTATACTCGGAAAGCTCTATATCCGTGTATTTCTTTCAGTTGTGTTATGTATTATTTTTCCGTTGCATTGTAATTTTAAATCTATGATATCTCCCAATGTGTAATATTTATACATACTCTGTTATAATCTTGTACTCTGATATAAATTATTGTAATAAGCAATGAAATGTTCTTCTGTTTGTGTTCTGATTTTTCGTGTTCTCAGCTCTGTCTGGTCTTTCACGTAAGGGCGAGTTTGGGTCGTTTCATGTTGGTATCAGAGCTTTGGTTTACAGAGCTCGAGAACAAGACACATTAGAACCGAACGAAAGAATTCATCAGAGATTTAATTAGTAATATCCAATGAGAATGACTCGTTAGAGATGGGATCAGTAGTATCCTAGGATGAGTTAGAAGAGTACTATTTATAAAAAAACAATTTTAGTTTTGAAAATTTAAATCTTATTATACATATTTGAATATTTATTTTATTTTGAATTTGGACTATCGAGTAGATGAAGATTTTGCATATACACCTAACTAGCGTGTGTACGAAGTCTCAAATATATTCGGTGGATATAGAATCACACTCTAGTTGCTCGAAGAAGATTCTGATGATGACCATGGCATCATCAATATTTATGTTCGAGTCTCGAAAGTGGGATATCTATATATTTCCAATTGACTGGTGTGAGAAACAAAACTAGATAGGGTCATTTGTTATGATTTGGCACTAAAAATTGGATTTTTGGGTATATATATTAAATGTGTTTGAAAAGCTAATCAACTAATTGATTGATGATTGTGTGATTATTCATTTAAACCAACATGTGAAAGAAAGATAAATATTGTACCAAATTAAATCAAATATTGAACTGATTTGAAAATTGATTGGAATTACATGTATCTACATGTATATACATCGAACAGGTCATAGCATGGAAGCTAAGAAGAGGAATAAAATTGTATCCCCGACAAATAGGTACATGTTTACAATATTTCTTGGGTTTTGATGATTTTATGAGCCGATTGGCTAGCTGCTTGGATTTTTCTTTTTCTTTTGGATTGATGAGGGCCTTGTGAGGCTAGTTGAGGTTTTAAAGGTCTCCCCATACAAAGGAGGTTATGGCGAATTTTTCGAAAATTTAGGTTGTTGGCCAAATTTTTGAAAAATAGAAATTCTTAGAAACTAAAAAGTTTAAGAATGAAAGTCAAAATGAAAGTTGAGTTGGTTAGTTAAACAACTTTTAGCTCCGTTTCTTTTCGAGGACGAAAAGATTTTAAGAGGGGAGATTGTAACAACCCAGATTTTCAGAACCAATTTAAATTTTTTATTTTCGCTATTTTAATAGATTTTGGATATTTAAAATGGTTTATTTTAAATAATAAAGATTTAAAATTTATTTAAATCGAAGTTAGAACGTATAAATTTATTTTAATTATAAAACAAGCCTGAAATGGCGTGGCAGTTTGAAAATTCGATTTTAAATTTCAAATGAATGTAAAGGATTCAAAATAAATCAGATTTTAGTAAAACAAGAAATATTGGAATATGTTTAATTATATCTTTCTAACGAATGTGAAAAATCCAGATTTCATAACGAGAATTAAAGTTAAGTCCAGTTTAAGTTTTAAAATATTCACTATGGAATTTAATTATATTTTGAATTAAATATAGCCGTTAAAAATAGCCATTTTGTGAACGACCTTCATTTTCGACGAAACCACTTTTGTTGGATCTGGAATGTCAAATTATTGCTAGATTCCAATTTTTATAATTTTTTGAATTATTATGTGAACGTGGCAAAAGAAAACGTGTTTTGCCAATTTCAATTGAATTGGATCGACCAGAAATGGCCATTTTTCAGTTGGTCTCCAAATTTGATGAAATAAGTTTTATTTGGACTGTATCGTCAAACAAAGCTAGATATAATTTTTCTGGAATTTTTGGAGTTAGTATGTGGCCCCAGTAAATTAAAATACACGTTTAAAATTCAATATATTGATTATATATTTTAATTTAAAGAAAAACTAGTCAAAACAGTCAAATTAGCTTACGAAACATATCCCATTGTTTCCGGAATGAGGGTATTTGGCTAGGAATGACAGTCGTTGGGTTTGATTTGGAGTTAGTATCGATACAAGGGTATTTTTGGAAATTAAAATTATATATATTCTGGCCAACAGAAATTAAAGTTAAGCCTCTTCGTTCTCGTGCAATCTCGAACCCTAGTTTTGAACAGTCAATGAAAATCGTGTCTTGTGTTAATCAGTGAAGAAGATGACAGTGTAATTGTTTTAATTTAATTAATTAATTAATTTAAATTATGTGATCAAAGTTTAAAAATCCGTAACTCTTTCAAACGAGATCGGAATTGAGTGATTTCAGTTCCGTTGCGATCGTGGGGACGAGAGCTTCACAACAAGACTAACTGGGTCCAATTTGAAGCCAGTTACAATTTGGAGCAAATTCAAACCTGAACGGTGCTGAATTCGCTAGATAAATACTAATGGAGTGGAAACCAATGTGAGAACTCCTTCTCACTAAAATTACTTTACAGTTAAATATGCACTAGGATGCAGACGGGGCTTAGTAGCCCCCAACGCTATTTATTGTACAAACCATGGTTGTTTGTTTGGACTGTATTGTGTTGTGATGTGAAATGTATATAAATTATTCATGTATTGAATAAAATGTTAGGACAATAAAAATATCATTTTTATTGTACAAATGAATTATATAAAATATTTACGCGTTGAATAAAATGTTAGAACGATAAATATATCATTTTTACTGTATAAATGAATTATATAAAATATTCATGTATTGAATAAAATGTTAGAACAATATAAATATCATTTTTATTGTATAAATGAATTATATAAAATATTCTTGTGTTGAATAAAATGTTTGGACAGTAAAAATATCATTTTTATTTATAAATGAATAAAATAAAATATTCATATGTTGAATAAAATGTTTAGACAGTAAAAATATCATTTGTATTGTATAAATGAAATATATAAAATATTCATTTATTGAATAAAATATTTTATCGTTAAAAATAAATTTTTTACCGTATATATGAACGACATAAAATTCTCCTGAAATGAAGATAAATATTCATTTACAAATTGGACAATTTGTTTATGAACACACAGTTAACTGATATTGAGTGGGACGATAAATTTTACACATCGCCCAATTGCACAAATAAAATCTGTGTTTGTTGATTGAAACCCCACATGGACATTGGGATGATATTTGACGTACACTAATCCCAACTGTTTAGTTGTATGTCAATCAATTAGTTGACAGACTGTTGTAAGGGTTAATTATTTATATTTAATGCTTATGCAGTTGTGTAATGCACTCTGGATGATGGTTGACTGTGTATAATTAGTGTTGTGTACATGTGCGTATGAAATCCATATAAATAAAAGTATATGGTAATTAACTGTGTTTGATTCCAATTCAGAAATAATGAATATCTTAAAATAATGAATATTTTAAAATAATGAATATTTTAAAATAATATTCTGTAAAGGATTAAACTATGATTTGGACGTCCGATTTGGGATGGACACGAAAATATTGAATCGTGTGAAGCCGTGTTGTTTAGATTTGCGCCATTTTAACGCGAACGATATTTATATCGATTTTATTCATTTTCACAATGAATATCGAAAAAGAAATGATTTCAAAATCTGAAATTTTGAAAATATTATCATTTATATATTATAATGATAAGGAGTATTCAATTTTGATTTAAAATTGAAATGAAAGTGGAAATCGTTTTAAAACGAATTATAAATTATTTATAAAATACGTTTTAAATGGAAATTGACGAAATATATATATATAATATATATATATATATATATATATATTTATTTATTTATTTAATGGCCTGAATAGAACGCGCCGCGCCGCGACCGTTCGCAAATTTCGACCATTGACTTCGAATTGACATTACGGGAGATCCAACCATCGGATTCTCCAAAAACCGGAACTGTTGAGTTCATATCGAAAAGGACTTTCCAACGAATATAAAAGATTTGGAATTATAATGGTTGGATTTGGAATTATGTCCAAATAAAATTTGGAAAAGGTTATTGTAAGTGCAGTTCGATGACCGTTTATGGAAATCGACTGAAATGGCCTGAATAAAATTATTAAAAAATATTTCTAATTTGTGTAAAATCATAAAAAATGATTTGGAAAGAATTAGGATGAAAAATTCCACGTTTTGTAAAGATAAAAATATATTTTTATTAAAATGAACTAGTTATTAACTATATTTGAAATCCAATAATTTCTAGACAAAATAATTTGGATTTGTGAATGGTTTTAATATAACCAGAAATTTCCAACGAACAAATTGGAATGGATTTGGAATGGAATAATCTTCGGAATATTTCGATATTGGATTTTGTGATTTTACGGATGTTATTATCGAAATTTGGAAGATATATTTATATCGTTATTTCCAATACGATATTTGTTGGTTTCAGAATTTGATGTTGAATATAAGCCGATATAATTTATATTCAGAGCCTTGTATTTAATATCAAATGAGATTTTGGATTTATCATGAATGGTGTCTACAATAACAATGTTCTTAAACCCAGTTGAGAAAAGAATAACTCTTTTCATTAAGATTTAGAGAAGTTTGCCAATTAATTATTATTTAATTGTAATTGAATAAAAGAATTGGATTTTTGGGTTTATCGTGAACGGTGTTTTAAATAACACTTGTTCTTTAACCCGATTAACAGTCAAATGTGAATTGGAATTTATAAATCATTTTATTAAGATTTAATGGAAATTTTCCAAAGTAAAGTTTTCCAATTTAATATAATAAATTGGAATGGAATGGAATTCGATTTGGTTATAATCGAAGTGAACTTCTGTGGAGGAAGACTATTAATATATATGGAATTTAAAAGGCTTGTCGTTATACCATTTATATTATTAGTCGGACACGGAGATTGATATTGATTATATATTGATCTGTTTTTCCGTGAAGATTCCATAATTAATGGGATGTGATTTTGGGTTTATCGTGAACTGTGTTTTAGAAGACATTAGTTCTTTAACCCTGTTAAAGACAAGATTACATGTCTAGCATTGTATTTCGAACTGTATTGTTGATCTCTACAAAATATACATTATTTTGGTGGTGGAGAATTTATTATCTTGCTTAACAGCCTTCTTTGAGACGTACGAGCTCAGAGCTTATATATAGGTAGAAATCAATGGTACACTGTAGATTGTCAGTGTGGCATGTTGGATTTCCCAAAGTTAAATAATCATTAATATTGATTTTTGGGAAGATTAAAACTAAGTGGAGTTTTAATGAATTCTTAATTAGATTGAAATGTGAATATGATAATTTAAATTATCAAATTTGTGAGATGATCGACAATGGAGTACCACCAGTTTTACTCCAGGCGATAGTGATTTAATTAGATTTGAACGTGAAATGGTAATTAAATTTACCGATAACACTGTGAGGTTAGATATGGAGTATTACCAGTTTTCTCCATGGGATGAATAGGTTGGGATTGGGAAATTAAACAAATGATTACTTTGGTATAGTTCGATAATCCTCACTAGTTGATAAACCTTAACATGGTTTAAAATTGAGAACCAAAGGAAGGTTAAAGTATAATTTTAGAAGAAATTATATTTGGTAAAATTAATGGGAACCTTTCCAAAAGAATATGAATGTTTGAGTAAAAGAATATTCTAAACCAGAATAAGGCGTATGTTGTGTTTTTACAGCACTTGATTATAAAATACGTGAATTATTCGGAATGGTCAGGTTTATACCCATTCCGAATAATTGATTCGACGATAAGTCGACGTTGAAGACGTGGTTGAAGACCAGAGTTCTTCACGTCATTTGGATGATTACTGATGTCTTGATTGGGCTGTACACCCAAGACAATGTAATAAGTGGTGATCTTCCAGACGTACTTGGAGACCGACCGGATATGCAAGGACCTCTCTCCAGTATTGGACATATGGGACGAGGAATAAGGTGCCTCCGGTTTCGTTCAGACCCAAAACGAACTAGTAAATGGATGTGTGTCTAACATTGGATTTATTTTGTGTTGATTCATTTCTATTAAATATATATATATTTGGTGGCGGAGGGAGAATTTATTATCTTGCTTAACATCCTACTCAAAGACGTACGAGCTTAGAGGTTATATATCGATGGACATCAGTCGCATGGCGTGGAATGTCAATGTGGCATGCTGAGATGCAAATGATCAAGGCTTCTGTTGAAAAGAAGAGTCTTGTGGTTGATGATCAAAGCACGACTTTAAATAGCACAGCTTTGTGTATAGCGTTAATTCGTGAGCCTCACACCCCGGTATGAACCAGAAACGGGAGAGGAATTCAGGGAAGACATGTGTTTCTTTCTAGCTAGGAGTGGTGTCATGGTATGGAGCCCAAACATTTTTACTTATGTGGATGATGGAAAGCGAGGGGCCTTAGATATATCGGTCACTACGGGGCCGATGGATGATATGGTCGACATACTAACCATACTTACGCCCCATAGGGCGGGGAAACGCATTGTTCAGGAATTACCAATCCTAAAATGTAAGAGAGGACCCGCCCTGAAGATCCAAGGTGCAGTTGCGACTGATCCTGAGGCATGGGCTAGAGTTCTCGAATTTGGTAAGTACTATCCATTGCCTTGGTTCACAGACGGAAATCCAATTTCCAATACGTGACATTCTGGTTTTGATTGTAGAGCCTAGTATGGCGACATAGTAGCATGAGATACTATGTCGTCTATGATTGATACATTTATATTTGAAGTGATTTGACACTATATACTTATAGTAATATCAAAATAATTTGTTTTAAACGTACCAAGAATGTTTGGCAATTATAAGGTAAAACTCTATCCTACGGCTTGCGTTGCATTGTGTGATGGGACCTGAGTCTTATAATAGCTTCATTTTTCCAAAAAGCATTGCGCTATTTGTTTTATGCACTGGTAGTATTGGGAGGGAACCCGTTCCATGTTATACGGCGTGGTCTCCTGATTTACTTTATTTTAAAGTAAAGATTTAATAGCTTTTTTAGCCCTCACACCAGTCACATGACTGACCTGGAGTTTATTGTTTTAACCTTAACTCTGGGTGCCCCTATTTTCCCCATGGGTAGCTAGTAGTTTTGTGTAACGAACTGGGATTTTCGACTCCGAAAATCAACATAAAACCCATGTTAATTATTTAGGTATCGAACATTCCAGATCATTTATAGAAAGAAGTTAGAGGGTGAGAATAGATAAGATAGAAAATTTGAATAGAAGAAGAACACAATCAAAGTAAACACGAATCTCACAGCGGAACGAATAAAATATATTATAACATAACTTTGAAATAAAACAGTATATGTATACAATAACATTATCAGAGTACAACACTTACACACAGCGGAAATAACAATAGCTATATAGTCCTGAAGCCTCCTGCTTCAAGCTCCTCCAAGTATATCTATAAAGACCTGAACTACTTGACTACCCGTACAAATTTAGGCACCCAAGAGTTTAGGGAAAAACAAAACAAAATAAACTTTGGGTCAGTCATGGGATTGGTGTGAGTAAACTCAAATCATCGGTTTAACTTTTCAAAATCCCTTTCAAATGAAAAGATAATCGTAAGACCAATCCACACATAAACACGGACGGTTTTTACCTTACGATAACCCAAAACAGTTTTGGAAATCAATACTTCTCTGATATTATAATAATGTCTAATCACAAGTAATTATCAATCTAGCAGAACGCTTGTATCTCACATTCCACATATATAGTATACAAACAAAACCACGGTGCTTATTGAAGATTGGATTCCAACTATGATAAGGTATGGGACCACCTGCCAATTGTGTATCTCTAGAGACGAATACACTGGGTTCAACAAGAACGTCTTGCAACCCGGCCCACACATGACCGACCACTCATTTCGCTTGAGTGTATCGAATGTATATCACCAACGGTTGGGAGCTACCCATCGTTTCCCAAAAAGGGACAGCATCGAATAGATAAAAGAATGAATTTGATTTCCTCTAGATAGGTTATATACACCCTAATGGGAGCAACCCACTTGGCCATGCTGCCCGCCTGATTTCTGTCATTTCCCCGTTGATGAGGCTTGAGGTCATTACGTATCTTTCGAAACACTTGACCACCATTCACTTTGAATGCCACATCGTCATACCCGTCAAATCACGAATTGATTTCTTCAAAAATACCACGGGTATAAAGCTAAGAGAAACGAATTCCTCCGCAACCAAACGTAAGTACGTTTGAAGAGATCAACTTACGCGATTTGTCAGATATACTCTGTCGGACATTCGTGTATTCACGTTTCTCCTGGGACTGGGCAAACCGAAGGCACTATTCTGTAAACAGGATAGCCCTTGCATAACTCCGTCTTCAATATTTGATCGCAACACAAACATCCATACAGAGTGGTTTTCAGATAATGCATATAATCCCGGTCTCTCCATATCGACGACGATAAAATGGTCAAACTTCGATAGTCGGTGATTTAACTATCAAAGAAAAACAAGTGTGCAACCAACGATATTATTTCCAGATGGAAATTCTATCGATCAATCAACATTCAACATTTATCTCCTTTTTATAAAATTATCTTTAATTTATCCATTTCCCCTTTTCTCTCTATTTGTAGATTCTTATTTTCTAAATTTAGAAAATATACATCATCAATCATTGGAAAACATTTCCATCTCTGTTTCACGTATCACTGTCATTCCAGTATTCTTTCTCATTAACTTTTCATTTTCTATGATTAGAAAATATCTCTGATTATATTTGGAAAATGTTTCCAAAATTTATTCAACAGATGTTTAAATAAAACATCACTAAGCCAATTTAAACCATTACTCTCATTAACTAAATTTACTTAATCAATCTTCACCAACAAACCTTACCCATCTCTTAGTTAAAAACGAAGTCAATCAAGTTGGGGTATAATTACCTCTCAGACCTTAACTGAACAACCTTTCTAACCTCGAAATAGACAAAGTTCACCTTTTAAACCTTTAACAACTTCCTTACGTAACTCGGATTCTATTTATGAATCTACTTCTTTTACTGAAATTATTTGATTATAACGATGGTGTTATAATCCCATGCTTTCAACATAAAATAACTTAAATAAAATTCTTATTACTTATTTTGAATAAATAACAAATGACTAATTGAATAATAATAATATACATCGTGATTTAAAGACGGAAAGTAAATAGAACTTTCCCTAATTCGATATAATCGAATTCAAATATATTTCTCTTTTTCGAATAATCTCTATTCGATAACTCCTTTTCGAATAAACTATATTCGATAACCCTTTCTTCGCATAACTATATTCGATAATCTCTCTTCGAATGATTTACATTCGATCAACTTTCTACGAATGATTTACATTCGATAAATCTCCTTTCGAATAAACTCATTTTGACTAACTCAACCCGATTAACTCAACTGGACTAACTCACTTAATTAACTCTATTTATTTAACTCACTTATCTAATAACTAATATTCGACTAACTTATATTCGAATAACTATGTCAGTTTTAACTTTATTTCGAATGGCTTATATATCCATTCGCTTGACTCTAGATCATAGCGATCACAATGGTAACGCCTGATTCCCTCAGGAAACATCCGACCGCCATAGGCTATCTGCAGCCCTACGAATTTCGCTAGCAGTCGTACGAAATGGAAACTCATCTTAAATAACTATGGTTGACTAACTCTATCTCAAATAACTATATTCGATCAACTCTAATTGAATAACTAATATTAAATTAATTCTAATTCGATTAACTCTATCTAATTAACCCTATGTTTATTCAGTTTCAAATATCGATGTTGAAACCAATTCTTACTTCTCTATATAAGTTCTGACTTATATATTCTATTTATCCAATGATAAACATTTCATTTAATTTATAAAATATTATTTATAAATTTATCTTCTCCATCTATCTTTTAGAATAGATTCTACTTAAAATCTTTGCTTTAAATCCATATCATATTATACCCGTTTGCGAAGCACGGGTTTAAATCTTTCAAATGAAAAATTCTCCTTTTATACAATTCTAGTCACTTTTCAAGTATTTCCTTTTAAAATCTATTTATTTACAAAATAAACCCCTTTTTGATAATTCTGTTCATTTATAAAATATTTTCTTTTTATATAAAATCTATTTATTTTATAAGTAATTCCTTTGATAATCAAACTATTTCCTTTCTATTTGTTTTACACATATTTTCCCTTTCTATTCTATTTATTTTTCAAATAAATATCCCTTTTTAATTCTATTTGTAAATAGTTGACAAATATTTCTCTTTTCAATTCTATCTATTTGATTAACAACAAATATTCCTTTTTAATCTAATTATTTCCTAAATAAATAGTTTTTCTTTTTATAAAATCTTTTGATTTTATAAATATTTCTTTTTCAATATAACATTGAAAATTTCCTTTGTAACATTCCAATATTCCCTACGGTATTTAACGTACCATATAACAATGATTGGCATCATTCAACCATACAAAATCAACAACGGATTTCATATCACATCATATAACACAATATATGAAAAAAACAGTAAAATAAATGTTGAGGAACCCAGTTGGGTTCCTCCAACCTGTTTCCCTACATCCACAGATGTTAATCAACATAATAACACGAATAAGAATTATTCTGATAAACAGAATCAATATTCGATTAACGATTTATATATCGTTATCGGTATTTTCAACCAATTAACTATCAGTTCAACCAAACAGCCAACACACAACAAACAACCATCATTTATAAATTCTAAAAATATGTTATAAAAATAAGAGTTGAGCAGAGTTAGTGAGATTTACTCACATTGATCGGTTTATCGTTAAATAACGATAATCGGTCATTGATTCGATTCAGGCATTTAATTTCACCATAAATCCAAACGAGCTTCAATTCACTCCCGGTCAGTTCGATTGGGTAGTGTCTGTCCATACGATCCTGTCAGATCTTGTATCGTCTAATTCTGATAACGTATGATAAAGATATACGTTATACAAGTTTGTACATTGATTTAAATAAAAATTAAACTTAATTTAAATATTTAAAACTCCTCACCCTCTCTCTCACGTGCCACTCCCACGCTCCTTTTCTTCCCCAAATTTAAACGCGTCCCCTGTTAGTGATATACAGTATATCTCGTGTGCGTCTCCAGTACTGACACCCACACCCGGTCGACGAAATCAAAGTATGATTGCACCATCGAGTTTCTCTCCTCAAACCAGTCTTGGCCATCACCATCTCCTCTTACTCGATGCACCCATGTGCATTCCGACCTCCATCTCCCAACACTGCTCCCCTACAGGTCAGCGAACCCATTTGTCACCGCACTCGTCCATTTTTCCACCGTAGGAGCGCCCCGAACTCACAAACCCAATTCCGAAGTATATTTCATTGATTGATTTCCCAAATCGATTTTAAAGCCAACCCTAAACTCACTGTTGTTATTTCAAACCCCAGAAAGATGCGTCGAGCCCAATAAAACCCATACGAGACTGATGCTTACATCGGTACAAGCTCAAATATATCTCTACTTCGATTTCATATATTTTCTATGAATTGATTTGGATTTTATAAGACCGATTGTTTTTACTGGGAGGAGAAAAATAGAGAACGGCGGAAAATAAATCTCGTTGACCAGAATGAAGTCAGTTTAGGGTTTAAGGGATAGGGAACGGTATTTATAGAAGGTTTTAATATATTTTTAATTCGATTATTTTATTTATTTTTAAGCCAACGCTATTTTTATTTGTCCTCTAAAATTCTTGTGATCACGTACAATTCCCAAAAATCACGAAAATTGGCATGCAGCTACAGTTTGACATTACGGTCCCAACGAAACTAGTTTCGTCGAATTCCGATTCTGTATGCTCACACAGCGTATTTTTAACCATCAAAATACTGACTGTTTTCACATTAAAAATCTGTACGGCCACATACTAACTTCAAAAATCACGAAAACTGAAATCTTGAAATAATTTGATGTCGCGGATCCAACAAACTTAGTTTCATCGAATTCTGAGGTCGTTTGAAAAACTGGCTATTTTTAAAGCTCTAAATAACCCATTTAAATATATAAATATATTTAAAAACATTTAAATTTAATATATAAAAATAAATATTATCGTATATATTCACAACAGGATATCATACTACTACACTGGGATTTATAACTCGACATTTCAAATCCAGTGTTACATCGATATTCGATTGGTATTTAAAAATCCATTTTAAATTATAAATAAATCGTTATAAATTATAAAGAAATTCCACATTGACTTTTCAAAAATTTGATTTGGACCTAACTAAAAATCTACACGACGAAATCTCAAATTTTCTCTTCCATCAGAAAAATATACTTCACCAGCCCCTAGCGTTTCTTGTTTCACAGAAATCCGATTTAATACGAATCATGTACATTCAGTTGAAGTTCAAATCGCCAAATAGCGAACTGCCGCGCCATTTCGAACTCGATTATAATTATATTATAATTATACGTTCAAACTGCCATTCAAATAATGTATTTGTTATTCTAATTCAATTCTAAACTGAATTAAATATCCTAGTTGATCCTATTCACACCATTTTGTGAATTCTACTATTTCTGACTATTTCAAAAATTAAATATATTATTATATTATTTATTTATTTTAATTAAATATTCAATATTATTTAATTTAGCGACCATTTAATTCCCTAAATCACTATTTAAATAATTAAATAAATTAATTATATCGCTGAAAAATGTGGGTCGTTACATTCTTCCCCCCTTAAAATAATTTCGTCCTCGAAATTGCTATGGTAGAAAACAAACCCTACTAACTAGTACAAATTTATTTGTTTACTCTTTAACTTCAGTTTTAACTGAACCAATTTAATTTCAATTAAAATATTCACTTATTTCTGTTAACGAAAATTTTCAAAAATTCTGAAAATTTTCTAGCACCCGAAATTTTAAAAAAATTTCGCTAGCACCTCCTTTGTACCGGTTAATAGCTCAAACCCCAACTCGCCTCTCTAGACCCTTTCCAATCCAAAAGAAAATCAAATAGCCAAGCGGCTTGCCAAATCGGCCCATAAATCACCAAATCTATAAAAATAAATGTGTACCTTTTTGTCGGGCTTATCATTAAATCCTTTCACTTGCTTCTACTCAATACCTGCTGATCATATATCCATCTATACCAATCGATTTCCAATCCATTTCAATCACTCAAATCTCAAATCCAATCAAACCAAATCTCATTCTCAATCTTCAAATTCCATTACCAATTCCAACTCTTACTTAAAAATCCAATATATGTAACCAAATTCATAACTCACAATCCAAGTTTATTAGATATCGTTCTAGTTCAATTCAATTTCCAGTTAATTGGTTTAATTCAATTCATATTCGCTTTCACCAGTAACTTTAATTTGTTTTTAATTTATACTATCTTCCTGGGGATTTTAAACAGTTTAGTTTTTCTAAAATAAATTATCCCCTTTCGGGATTCAAAACAACTTCCTTTTCCCCAAAACAATTCAAAAACAATTTCTTTGGTAGTAATCCGTCACTTACAACTCAAAAATGAACACTGATGATGTGGCCAGTATCATCAGAGTTATTTCCCAGCTATCGAAGTGAGTTCAATACTATATCACTTATCAAAACCATACTTAAACACTTTCATTTTGAAATCTTTTTTTCAAAATCTCATTCACGATACTTGTAAACAATTTAAAATCTCCCAGGATCTTAAAATTTTCTTATACTTAAGTCAAATCCACTTACAATCACTTTTTCCCCAGTTTCAGAATTTTAATTCCAATTCTGATTTAATTCAGATTTAATTAATCAGATTCTATATTATACGAACTCCAATTGGTTATTTACATAACCATTTCAATAACAATCAACCAACACATCACATATACTATAATACTTCAAATATAAATATTTTCTTTTATATCCAAATATAATTTGGGTAAAATTATTTCATTTACCCTCTTTCAAAACATACTGTGTCGGTTTATCGTATTCACGTGTTTAGAAACTCCTATCAATACAGTTGATCAAACCGATCGACCAGAATTCACAAACTATCCAACCAATAAATCTCCACAATATAAAACAATTTTTATATCAAATAACAAATACGTTCACTCGTATATATACACTCAACTCAATCTAGGGCATTACTAACCCCATCTCTACTGAGTCACGCCATAGAGCCAAGGTAATCACTTAACCTTCAGCTATGATACCACTGTAATGAACTGGGATTTTCGACTCCGAAAATCAACATAAAACCCATGTTAATTATTCAGATATCGAACATTCCAGATCATTTATAGAAAGAAGTTAGAGGGTGAGAATAGATAAGATAGAAAATTTGAATAGAAGAAGAAGAACACAATCAGAGTAAACACGAATCTCACAGCCGAACAAATAAAATATATTATAACATAACTTTGAAATAAAACAGTATATGTATACAATAACATTATCAGAGTACAACACTTACACACAGCGGAAATAACAACAGCTATATAGTCCTGAAGCCTCCTGCTTCAAGCTCCTCCAAGTATATCTGTAAAGACCTGAACTACTTGACTGCCCGTACAAATTTAGGCACCCAAGAGTTTAGGAAAACAAAACAAAATAAACTCTGGGTCAATCATGGGACTGGTGTGAGTAAACTCAAATCATCGGTTTAACTTTTCAAAATCCCTTTCAAATGAAAAGATAATCGTAAGACCAATCCACACATAAACACGGACGGTTTTTACCTTATGATAACCCAAAACAGTTTTGGAAATCAATACTTCTCTGATATTATAATAATGTCTAATCACATGTAATTATCAATCTAGCAGAACGCTTGCATCTCATGTTCCACATATATAGTATACAAACAAAACCGCGGCTCTTATTGGAGATTGGATTCCAACTATGACAAGGTATGGGACCGAGATGAATACACTGGGTTCAACAAGAACGCCTTGCAACCCGGCCCACACATGACCGACCACTCATTTCGCTTGAGTGTATCGAATGTATATCACCAACGGTTGGGAGCTACCCACCGTTTCCCAAAAAGGGACAGCATCGAATAGATAAAAGAATGAATTGGATTTCCTCTAGATAGGTGATATACACCCTAATGGGAGCGACCCACTTAGCCATGCTGCCTTCCCGATTTCTGTCATTTCCCCGTTGATGAGGCTTGAGGTCATTACGTATCTTTCGAAACACTTGACCACCATTCGCTTTGAATGCCACATCGTCATACCCATCAAATCACAAACTGATTTCTTCAAAAATACCATGGTATAAAGCTAAGATAAACGAATTCCTCCACTACCAAACGTAAGTACGTTTGAAGAGATCAACTTACGCAATCCGTTAGATATACTCTGTCGGACATTCGTCCATTCACGTTTGTCCTGAGACTGGACAAACCGAAGGCACTATTCTGTAAACAGGATAGCCCTTACATAACTCCATCTTCAATATTTGATTGCAACGCCAACGTCCATACAGAGTGGTTTTCAGATAATGCTTCTGATCCTGGTTTCTCCATATCGACGACGATAAAATGGTCAAACTTCGATAGTCGGTGATTTAACTATCAAAGAAAAATAGGTCTGCATCCAACGATATTATTTCCAGATGGAAATTCTATCGATCAATCAACATTCAACATTTATCTCCTTTTTATAAAATTATCTTTAATTTATCCATTTCCCCTTTTCTCTCTATTTGTAGATTCTTATTTTCTAAATTTAGAAAATATACATCATCAATCAGTGGAAAACATTTCCATCTCTGTTTCACGTATCGCTGTCATTCCAGTATTCTTTCTCATTAACTTTTCATTTTCTATGATTAGAAAATATCTCTGATTATATTTGGAAAATGTTTCCAAAATTTATTCAACAGATGTTTAAATAAAACATCACTAAGCCAATTTAAACCATTACTCTCATTAACTAAATTTACTTAATCAATCTTCACCAACAAACCTTACCCATCTCTTAGTTAAAAACGAAGTCAATCAAGTTGGGGTATAATTACCTCTCAGACCTTAACTGAACAACCTTTCTAACCTCGAATTAGACAAAGTTCACCTTTTAAACCTTTAACAACTTCCTTACGTAACTCGGATTCTATTTATGAATCTACTTCTTTTACCAAAATTATTTGATTATGACGATGGTGTTATAATCCCATGCTTTCAACATAAAATAACTTAAATAAAATTCTTATTACTTATTTTGAATAAATAACAAATAACTAATTGAATAATAATATACATCTTGATTTAAAGACAGAAAGTAAATAGAACTTTCCCTAATTCGATAAAATCGAATTCAACATATAATTCTCTTTTTCGAATAATCTCTATTCGATAACTCCTTTTAGAATAAACTATATTCGATAACCCTTTCTTCGCATAACTATATTCGATAATCACTCTTCGAATGATTTACATTCAATCAATTTTCTACGAATGATTTAAATTCGATAAATCTCCTTTCGAATAAACTCATTTTGACTAACTCAACCCGACTAACTCAACTGGATTAACTCACTTGATTAACTCAATTTATTTAACTCACTTATCTAATGACAAATATTCGATTAATTTATATTCGAATAACTATGTCTGTTTTAACTTTATTTCTAATGGCTAATATTCGATTTAACTCCATTCGCTTGACTATAGATTGCAGCGATCACAATGGTTATGCCTGATTCCCTCAGGAAACATCCGACCGCCATAGGCTATCTGCAGCCCTGCGAATTTCGCTAGCAGTCGTACGAAATGGCAACTCATCCTAAATAACTATGGTTGACTAACTCTATCTCAAATAACTATATTCGATCAACTCTAATTGAATAACTAATATTCAATTAATTCTAATTTGATTAACTCTATTTAATTAACCCTATGTTTATTCAGTTTCAAATATCGATGTTGAAACCGATTCTTACTTCTCTATAGAGGTCCTGACTTATATATTCTATTTATCCAATGATAAACATTTCATTTAATTTATAAAATATTATTTGTAAATTTATCTTCTCCATCTATCTGTTAGAATAGATTCTATTTAAAATCTTTGCTTTAAATCCATATCATATTATACCCGTGTGCGAAGCACGGGTTTAAATCATTCAAATGAAAAAAATCTCCTTTTATACAATTCTAGTCACTTTTCAAGTATTTCCTTTTAAAATCTATTTATTTACAAAATAAATCCCTTTTTGATAATTCTATTCATTTATAAAATATTTTCTTTTTATATAAAATCTATTTATTTTATAAGTAATTCCTTCGATAATCTAAGTATTTCCTTTCTATTTGTTTTACACATATTTTCCCTTTCTATTCTATTTATTTTTCAAATAAATATCCCTTTTTAATTCTATTTGTAAATAGTTGACAAATATTTCTCTTTTCAATTCAATCTATTTGATTAACAACAAATATTCCTTTTTAATCTATTTATTTCCTAAATAAATAGTTTTCTTTGTATAAAATCTTTTGGTTTTATAAATATTTCTTTTTCAATATAACATTGAAAATTTCCTTTGTAACATTCCAGTATTCCCTACGGTATTTAACATACCATATAACAATGATTGGCATCATTCAACCATACAAAACTAACAACGGATTTCATATCACATCATATAACACAATATACAAAAAAACAGTAAAATAAATGTTGAGGAACCCATTGGGTCCCTCTGCCCTATTTCCCTGCATCCACAGATGTTAATCAACATAATAACACAAATATGAATTATTCTGATAAACAGAATCAATATTCGATTAACGATTTATATATCGTTATTGGTATTTTCAACCAATTAACTATCAGTTCAACCAAACAGCCAACACACAACAAACAACCATCATTTATAATTTCTAAAAATACGTTATAAAAATAAGAGTTGAGCAGAGTTAGTGAGATTTACTCACCTTGATCGGTTTATCGTTAAATAACGATAATCGGTCATTGATTCGATTCAGGCGTTTAATTTCACCATAAATCCAAACGAGCTTCAATTCACTCTCGGTCAGTTCCAATGGGTAGTGTCCGTCCATACGATCCTGTCGGATCTTGTTTCGTCTAATTCTGATAACGTATGATAAAGATATACATTATACAAGTTTGTACATCGATTTAAATAAAAAATAAACTTAATTTAAATATTTAAAACTCCTCACCCTCTCTCTCACGTGCCACTCCCACGCTCCTTTTCTCCCCCAAATTCAAATGCGTCCCCTGTTAGTGATATACAGTATATCTCGTGTGCATCTCCAGTACTGACAACCACACCCGGTCGACGAAATCAAAGTCTGATTGCACCATCGAGTTTCTCTCCTCAAACCAGTCCTGGCCATCACCATCTCCTCTTACTCGGTGCACCTATGTGCATTCCGACCTCCATCTCCCAACGCTGCTCCCCTACAGGTCAGCGAACAAATTTGTCACCGCACTCGTCCATTTTTCCACCGTAGGAGCGCCCCGACCTAACAAACCCAATTCCGAAGTATATTTCATCGATCGGTTTCCCAAATCGATTTTAAAGCCAACCCTAAACTCATTGTTGTTATTTCGAACCCCAGAAAGATGCGTCGAGCCAAATAAAACCCATACGAGACTGATGCTTACATCGATACAAGCTCAAATATATCTCTACTTCGATTTTATAGATTTTCTATGAATTGATTTGGATTTTAGAAGACCGATTGTTTTTACTGGGAGGTGAAAAATAGAGAACAGCGGAAAATAAATCTTGTTAAGCAGAATGAAGTCAGTTTAGGGTTTAAGGGATAGGGAACGGTATTTACAAAAGGTTTTAATATATTTTTAATTTGATTATTTTATTTATTTTTAAGCCAACTCTATTTTTATTTGTCCTCTAAAATTCCTGTGATCACATACAATTCCCAAAAATCACGAAAATTGGCATGCAGCTATAGTTTGACATTACGATCCCAACGAAACTGGTTTCATCAAATTCCGATTTCGTATGCTCACACAGCGTATTTTTAACCGTCAAAATACTGACTGTTTTCACATTAAAAATCCATATGGCCACATACTGACTTCAAAAATCACGAAAACTGAAATCTAGAAATAATTTGATGTTGCGGATCCAACAAAATTCTTTTCGTCGAATTCTGAGGTCGTTTGAAAAACTGGCTATTTTTAAAGCTCTAAATAACCCATTTAAATATATAAATATATTTAAAAACATTTAAATTTAATATATAAAAATAAACATTATCGTATATATTCACAACTGGATATCATACTACTACACTGGGATTTATAACTCGACATTTCAAATCCAGTGTTACATCAATATTCGATTGGTATTTAAAAATCCATTTTAAATTATAAATAAATCGATGTAA
>JASFAX010003114.1:0-43556 GCA_030737875.1 Allium sativum
ACCATGGTAATAGTGGCGTGAGTTCGAAACCTGGAATGACGTGCTATGAGCTTACCATGTGCATACGCTAAGATCAACCACTTATGTGGTGCTCACGGACCAGGCTAGATGCACTAGGGAGGGTTTTATGACTCCGATTGGTTTCCCTCCGGAACAAATTCATAATAAAAAAAATAAAATTGGTTATTAATAGTTAAATCTTTAATTAACAGTGTTAGGACTTGTTGTTATGACTCCCTCCTCATAACAACTCTCAGGTTTATCTCTAGAAATAAAGTTTCTTACAAGTTTCCAAGTTCGGTATTCTGTTCTTGTTCTCTCATGCTGGTATTGTGTGAAAACCCGTAACTTCCCCATAAAGGAAAGAGCGGATAGTTCGAGAACAAGCCACAACAGAACACATACAGAAGCACATTTCATAGTATATTACATCAATGCATCAGATTACAAGAATATACAGAGTATGAATAAATATTACACAGAAATATCAGAGATTTAAATTACATTCAAATACATCGCAGCGGAAAATAATACAATACACAACTAGGAGAGATATACGGATACAAAGCTTTCCAGATATCGTTCCTGCTGAAAACCATGATCCTGTGAATATAAATCTGCAAAACCAAAACTACTAGCTGCCCGTGTCAAAATAAGGGCACCCAGAGTTTAGGTTAAAACAATAAACTCCAGGTCAGTCATGGGACTGGTGTGAGAACTAAAACAGTTATTAATCTTTATTTTTAAAGTTAGGTAAATCAAAGGACCACGCCGTATAACACGGAACGGGTTTCCTCCCAAGAATACCAGTGCATAAAACAAACAACGCAATGCTAAATAATGAAAAATGAAGCTGTTATAAGACCCAGGTCCTATCACACAATGCAACGCAAGCCGGGGGATAGGGTTTTCCCTTATAACAGCCAAAGAATGCTTGATACGTTTTAAAACAAACCATTTGATACTATTATAAGTGCATAGTGTATAAAACAACTTCAAATCATAAGTATCAATCATAGGCGGCATGGGTACCTGTCGCCATACTAGTTCTACAATTAAAACCGCAAATGTCACGTATTTGGAAATTGGATTTCCATCTATGAACCGAGGCAAAAGATAGTCCTCAACCGATTCGAGACGCTCTAGCCCGTGTCTCAGGATCAGAGCTCGAGTGACCCTTGGATCGTCAGGGCCGGTCCACCGATGTGGATTAAAATTCCTGAACACTGCGTTTCCCCACCCTTTGGGGTGTCAATGAGCCAACGAATGACTCCATCGGACCCGGATCGTCCGATCAAACCGAGGCGCCTCGCAACAGCAACAACCACACATGTGAAAAGTATATAAATGTCAGGGCTGGTAGGTCACTGACACCACCCTAGCTAGAAAGAAACGCGCGCCCTCCCTGAGGTCCTTCTCCCGTTTTTGGTCCACAACCGGGGTGCGAAACTCGCGAAGCAAACGTTACACAAAGCTACGCCACAAAGGTCGTGCTTTGATCATCACCACAAGACTTTGCTTTTCAACAGAAGCCTTGATCAATTGCCACTTAGGCATGCAACACAGGCAATTCACTCCATGCATTTGATATCCATCATTATATAACCCCTGAGCTCGTACGTCTCAGAGAAGGGCGTTAAGCAAGAGAATAAATTCTCCGCCGCCAAACTGATATATATTTAATAGAGATCAATCACACAGACTAAAATCCAATGTCAGACACACAGTCCATTTACAAGTCCGTTCTGGGTCTGAACGAAACCGGGGGCACCTAGCACCCCGCATATCCATCGATCTCAAAGTACGTCTGGACGATCACCAACTGTTTCCATCTTCTTGGGTGTACAGCCCAATCAAGATCATTAGTAATCACTCAAACGACGTGAAGACCTCCGGTCTTCGACCACCGTCTTCATCTTCGACTTATCGTCGTATCAGTTATTCAGAATGGGATAAACCCGGTCTTTCCAAATAACTCATGTATATTTTAAATAAGTGTTACACAAACACAACATACGCCTCATTCCAATTCATCAGTCACTAACCGTAAATTAATCAAGAGAATAATTCCCTAAATATTAACCCCGAAGGCCGAAACCAACATCAGATCAAAATCCAGGAAACCATTCTGCTTAGCCAACCTACAGTTAGTTTCTAAATTTCACATTCTTAGGGAAAGGTTCCCATTAATTTTATCAAAGATGAATTCTTTAAATTTATTCTTTAATCCACTTTTGAATATCAATTCAAACTAGTCGAGATTAACGAACCTTACCGAAGTAATCATTTGTTTCAATTTCCCAATCCTAACCTATTCATCCCATGAAGTAGAACTGGTAATACTTCATATCTAACACCACGGTGTTATCGGTAAATTCAATTACCATTTCACGTTCAAATCTAATTAAAGATTTAACTATCGCCTGGAGCAAAACTGGTGATACTCCATTCTCGATCATTTCAATCTAATTAAAGATTCATTAAAACTCCACTTAGTTTTAATCGTTAACTGGGTTAAAGAATCCGTGTCATTTAAAACACAGTTCACGATAAACCCAAAGTCACATTCCATTAATTATCGGGTTAAAGAACGAGTGTTATTTAAAACACTGTCCACGATAAACCCAAAAATCAATATCAATTCAATTTCAATTAAATATTATTTAATTGGTACACTTCATTAAATCTAAATAAAAAGATTTAATCTCTTCTCAACTGGGTTCAAGAACAGTGTTAGTCAAGACACCATTCACGACAAACTCAAACCTCATTTGATATTAAATACAAGGCTCTGAATAGGAAATATCCCGACTTATATTCAATATCAAATTCTGCGACCAACAAAGATCGTATTGGAAATAACGATATATATATATTTATATCTTTCAAATTTCCATAACAACATTTGTATAATCACGAAATCCAACATCGAAATATTCCGAAGACAATTTCGATTCAAATCCATCCCAATGCAATCATTGGAAATTCTGGTTATTTTCAAAACCATTTCAAATTCAATTTATTTATTTAAAAAAATAAATAGAATTATAATTCTAGTTCAAAACTAGTTTATTTCGATAAAAATCTATTTTTATCTTTTCAAATATGGAGTTTTTTATCCCAATTCTTTCTAAATCATTTCTTGTGATTTTACACAAATTTTTACTATTTTTAATAATTTTATCAAGGCCCGTACAGTCGATTTCCATCAATGGCCATCAAACTGCACTTATAGCGACCTTTTCCAAATTTGATTTGGACATAATTCCAAATCCAACCATTAGATTTCAAATTTCTAATATTCGTTAGAAAGCTCTTTTCGATACGAACCCAACGGTTCTGGTTTCAGGAGAATCCGACGGTCGGATCTCCCGTAATATCCGTTCGAAGTCAATGGTCGAAATTCGCGAACTGCCGCGGCGCGGCGCGTTCTATTCAGGCCATTATATTATATACATAATATATATAATATGTACTTCGTCGATTTCAATTCAAAACGTGCTTTATAAATCATTTTAAATTCATTTTTCAAAACGGTTTCAACTTCATATTCAATTTCAAATCAAAATTGAATATTCCAATTTAAATTCATTTTAAATTCATTTCAAATTGATATCAATTCAAATTGATTTCTAATTCAGTTTCAGTTCGTTTTCAATTCAATTCAATTTCAATTCGAATTCATTTCTATTCCATTTCAATTCGAATTCATTTATATTCAATTTCAATTCGAATTCATTTATATTCAATTTCAATTCGAATTTATTTATATTCAATTTCAATTCGAATTTATTTATATTCAATTTCAATTCGAATTTATTTATATTCAGTTCTTTTCAAAATATCAGATTTTGAAATCACTTTCGATATTCATTATAAAATGAATAAAATCGACATAAATATCGTTCACGTCAAAATGGCGTCAATCTAATCAATACGGCTTCATATATTCCTATTTTCAAATATTTTATTTCAAATATTTCTTTTTCAAATATTTCTATTTTAAAACTGGAATGAGGCCCAATCAATTACCATATAATGTTAATTATATGGATTTTCTACAACACATGTATATATCAACAACGATGAATAATCAACCATCATCCAAAGTGCATTCTACACTGTATAAGCATCAAATATAAATATCCAACGCTTATAACAGCCTGTCAATCAATCGATCGACATACAATTAAACAATCGGGATTAGTGTACGTCAAATATCATTCCAATACCCATGTGGGGTTTCAAGCAATCCAACACAAATTTTTATTTGTGCAGTTGGGCGATGTGTAATATTTATCGTTCCAATCAATGTCCTTCAAATAGGTGTACATAAACAAACCGTCCGGTTTGTAAATGAATATTTATTTATTCACGTTAAAAATTATATTTTTAACGATCAAACTATTTTATTCAACCTATGAATATTCTATTCGGTTCATTTATTAAGTACAATGTTATCTTTATTTTTCTAACTTATTTTTAGAAAATTTCGGCGGCATAACGGCACGATACTAGAAACGGGACAAGGCTTAGCCTTATCCCCGGTCTAGTGAAGGCCCACGCCATTCACACATCAATCAAATCAATTCCATTTCACCAAATAATTCAATTCAAACCAAATAATCTAACCAACTACACAACCAAACAATTAAACAAACAAGCCATCCATGGTCTGTGGTTGACGGGTGTCGGGTGCTACTAAACACCGTCTGCATCCTAGTATATCTTTATAACTAGAAAAATTAAATTGAAAGGTGAGAAGTTCTCATCGAAAGCTATCCCAACTTCACGACACTTCAAATGTAGAAGTCTTCGTCATTCTCGCCTTTTGTCGCTTTCGTTGCCCGTAGCCACTACATATATAAAAATCACATTTTTATATACTGATGTCTTTAAAATAAAAATCACATTTTTATTTGTTCACTTTCAATTTAAAAATCATATTTTTATAATCACTTCATATATTTAAAAATTGAATTTTTACATCGCTATTAAATATATAAAAATCGAATTTTTACTTTGCTATTCAATATATAAAAATCATTTTTTTTAGCATATAAAAATCATATTTTTATTACGCTACTCCTTAAATAAAAATCAAATCTTTTTGTTAATGTTCACATAAGAAAACCTAATCTTTTTATGTTTCCTTCATATGAATAAAATCCAACTTTTTTCTACTAAAAACCTAAGCTTTTCATTTTAAAATCATTAGAAAACAAAGTGAGAGAAAAAAAGGAAAGAAAGGACTTACATTGATTTTTGAAGAAAGGGGGGGGTTTCCAATCGGATCTGACGTGGCAGAGGGGGTCGGAGGGGCCAGGCGCTGGCGGAGGGGTGTCGGCGGTTGCGGTCAGGGGGTGGGGTGGTTTTGGCTGCGCGGTTCTGGGGCTAGCAGGGAGGAGGAGAACGATGAAGGGAGGAGAGAGGCGTGGGGGTGTTCGGGATCGCTGGTGGTGGGCGCGCCCTGGCGGAGGTGGTGCGATGCCCTGGTGCGGCGGTGGGGCGTGGGAGGTCGACGTTCGATCGGGTTTTTTTTTCTTCTGAATTGATTGTGGGAGAGTGGGAGAAAACAGGGGGGGTTATATGAAAGGTTATTAATATTTTATATTATTTAATTATTATTATTATTATTATTTTTTCCAACAGTTGACTTTTCATACGACCCCTAAATGAGGCCCACCGCTTGTCGTCCCTAGCATTTTACCCCTATTCCGAACACAATGGGATATGTATCGTAGGCCAATTCGACCGTTGCGATCAGTTTCCATCAAAATCAACATATAACTCTATATATTGAATTTGAACGCGCATTTCAATTTACTGGGGTCACATACTAACTCAAAAAAATTCCAGAAAAATATTTTCTAGCTTCATATTGACGATACGGTCCTAACAAAACTAATTTCGTCGAATTCTGAGACCGTTTGTAAAATGACCATTTTCCAGTCGATTAAAATCAACTGAAACTGGTCAAACGCGTTTTCCTTTGCCACACTCACATATTGATTCGAAAAATTATGAAATTTGGAATCTAGCAATAACTTTACATCACGGACCCAACAAAAGTGGTTTCGTCGAAATCCGAGGTCGTTTGCAAAATGTCCATTTTTAAGGGCCAGAATTCCATAGCGACTATTCAGAATTTTCAACTGGACATATCTTTTGATTCCTGTTATGAAATTTCAAATTTTCGGGTTCGTTAGAAAGATATTCACAATTAGATCATATTATTTTTGGTTTCACTAAAATCCGGATTGTTTTGCACCCGGTACATTCAATTGAAGTTTGAAATCGAATTATCGAACTACCGCGCCATTTTCAATTCTATTTATAATTATATATAATTATTTATATTCTAACGACGACGTATATAATATATACGTCGAATTCAATTCAAAACATTTTTCTCGTCGATATTATTTAAAATAATCTATTTTAAATGTTCAAATTCGCTAAAATTGCCAAAATAAAATTTTTAAACTGGTCCAGATTTTCGGGTTGTTACAATCTCCCCCACTTAAAACTTTTCATCCCCGAAAAGGAACAAAGTCGAAAGTGGTTTGATCAATTAACTCTACGTTCGATCTGGCTTCCATTCTCCAACTTTTCAGTTTCTGAGAATTTTCAAATTCTTCAAAAATTTGGCTAACACCCGAAATTTTCGAAAAATTTCGCCATAACCTCCCCTGCACCGGGAGCCACGGGAAAATCCCGAAATTGCCATACAGGCCTTCTGATCTCAAAAAGAAAAAGAAAAAGCCAAGCGGCTAGCCAATAGGCTCATAAAATCAACATCACCCAAACAAAACAGTAAATTATGTAGTAAACATGTACCTATTTGTCGGGCAAACAAATTTTATTCTCTGCTCTAGCCTCCTTGCTGTGACATGTTCAATGTAAGTATATGTATATGCAAGCAAATGCGACCAAATTTCAATAATATTAACTATTTGATCAAATTGGCTATATGGTTAAAATTTCAACTAACAAACAATAATCAAACAACACAACCATCAATCAATTAGTTGATTAGCTTTTCAAATTCATAACTTTGATATATAGTCAAAAATCACATTTTTGATGCCAAATCACAACAATAGGCCCTATCTAATTCTGGTTCTCACACCAGTCAATAGGAGATATATAAATATCACACCTTCGACACTCGAACACTAATTCTGATGATGTAGCTACAATCATCAGAATCATCTTCGGGCGACTAGAGTGTGAATCTATATCTATCCAGTATATTAAAATTTCAAATACACGTTTGCAAGGCGTATATGCAAAATCTTTATATACTGGACTGTCCAAATCAATTTAAAATAAATAATCAAATACGAATAGTTGATTTAAATTTTCAAAACAAAATTCGTTTTCATTTTAAAAATATACTCTTCACACTCGTTCTAGGATACTACTGATCCCATCTCTAACGAGTCATTCTAATTGGATATTACTAATCCAATATCTGATGAATTCTTTCGTATGGTTCTAATGTGTCTTGTTCTCTAAGCTTTGTAAACCAAAGCTCTGATACCAACTGTGAAAACCCGTAACTTCCCCGTAAAGGAAAGAGCGGATAGTTCGAGAACAAGCCACAACATAACACATACAGAAGCACATTTCATAGTATATTACATCAATGCATCAGATTACAAGAATATACAGAGTATGAATAAATATTACACAGAAATATCAGAGATTTAAATTACATTCAAATGCATCGCAGCGGAAAATAATACAATACACAACTAGGAGAGATACACGGATACAAAGCTTTCCGGATATCGTTCCTGCTGTAAACCAGGATCCTGTGAATATAAATCTGCAAAACCAAAACTACTAGCTGCCCGTGTCAAAATAAGGGCACCCAGAGTTTAGGTTAAAACAATAAACTTCAGGTCAGTCATGGGACTGGTGTGAGAACTAAAACAGTTATTAATCTTTATTTTTAAAGTTAGGTAAATCAAAGGACCACGCCGTATAACACGGAACGGGTTTCCTCCCAAGAATACCAGTGTATAAAACAAACAACGCAATGCTAAATAAAGAAAAATGAAGCTGTTATAAGACCCAGGTCCTATCACACAATGCAACGCAAGCCGGGGGATAGGGTTTTCACTTATAACAGCCAAAGAATGCTTGATACATTTTAAAACAAACCATTTGATACTATTATAAGTGCATAGTGTATAAAACAACTTCAAATCATAAGTATCAATCATTGGAGGCATGGGTACCTGTCGCCATACTAGTTCTACAATTAAAACCGCAAATGTCACGTATTTGGAAATTGGATTTCCATCTATGAACCAAGGCAAAAGATAGTCCTCAACCGATTCGAGACGCTCTAGCCCGTATCTCAGGATCAGAGCTCGAGTGACCCTTGGATCGTCAGGGCCGGTCCACCGATGTGGATTAAAATTCCTGAACACTGCGTTTCCCCATCCTTTGGGGTGTCAATGAGCCAACGAATGACTCCATCGGACCCGGATCGTCCGATCAAACCGAGGCGCCTCGCAACAGCAACAACCACACAGGTGAAAAGTATATAAATGTCAGGGCTGGTAGGTCACTGACACCACCCTAGCTAGAAAGAAATGCATGCCCTCCCTGAGGTCCTTCTCCCGTTTTTGGTCCACAACCGGGGTGCGAAACTCGCGAAGCAAACGTTACACAAAGCTACGCCACAAAGGTCGTGCTTTGATCATCACCACAAGACTTTGCTTTTCAACAGAAGCCTTGATCAATTGCCACTTAGGCATGCCACACAGGCAATTCACTCCATGCGTTTGATATCCATCATTATATAACCCCTGAGCTCGTACGTCTCAGAGAAGGGCGTTAAGCAAGAGAATAAATTCTCCGCCGCCAAACTGATATATATTTAATAGAGATCAATCACACAGACTAAAATCCAATGTCAGACACACAGTCCATTTACAAGTCCGTTCTGGGTCTGAACGAAACCGGGGGCACCTAGTATCCCGCATATCCATCGATCTCAAAGTACGTCTGGACGATCACCAACTGTTTCCATCTTCTTGGGTGTACAACCCAATCAAGATCATTAGTAATCACTCAAATGACGTGAAGACCTCCGGTCTTCGACCACCGTCTTCATCTTCGACTTATCGTCGTATCAGTTATTCAGAATGGGATAAACCCGGTCTTTCCAAATAACTCACGTATATTTTAAATAAGTGTTACACAAACACAACATACGCCTCATTCCAATTCATCAGTCACTAACCGTAAATTAATCAAGGGAATAATTCCCTAAATATTAACCCCGAAGGCCGAAACCAACATCAGATCAAAATCCAGGAAACCATTCTGCTTAGCCAACCTACAGTTAGTTTCTAAATTTCACATTCTTAGGGAAAAGTTCCCATTAATTTTATCAAAGATAAATTCTTTAAATTTATTCTTTAATCCACTTTTGAATATCAATTCAAACTAGTCGAGATTAACGAACCTTACCGAAGTAATCATTTGTTTCAATTTCCCAATCCCAACCTATTCATCCCATGAAGTAGAACTGGTAATACTTCATATCTAACACCACGGTGTTATCGGTAAATTCAATTACCATTTCACGTTCAAATCTAATTAAAGATTTAACTATCGCCTGGAGCAAAACTGGTGATACTCCATTCTCGATCATTTCAATCTAATTAAAGATTCATTAAAACTCCACTTAGTTTTAATCGTTAACTGGGTTAAAGAATCCGTGTCATTTAAAACACAGTTCACGATAAACCCAAAGTCACATTCCATTAATTATCGGGTTAAAGAACGAGTGTTATTTAAAACACTGTCCACGATAAAGCCAAAAATCAATATCAATTCAATTTCAATTAAATATTATTTAATTGGTACACTTCATTAAATCTAAATAAAAAGATTTAATCTCTTCTCAACTGGGTTCAAGAATAGTGTTAGTCAAGACACCATTCACGACAAACCCAAACCTCATTTGATATTAAATACAAGGCTCTGAATAGGAAATATCCCGGCTTATATTCAATATCAAATTCTGCGACCAACAAAGATCGTATTGGAAATAACGATATATATATCTATATCTTTCAAATTTCCATAACAACATTTGTATAATCACGAAATCCAACATCGAAATATTCCGAAGACAATTTCGATTCAAATCCATCCCAATGCAATCATTGGAAATTCTGGTTATTTTCAAAACCATTTCAAATTCAATTTATTTATTTAAAAAAATAAATAGAATTATAATTCTAGTTCAAAACTAGTTTATTTCGATAAAAATCTATTTTTATCTTTTCAAATATGGAGTTTTTCATCCCAATTCTTTCTAAATCATTTCTTGTGATTTTACACAAATTTTTACTATTTTTAATAATTTTATAAAGGCCCGTACAGTCGATTTCCATCAACGGCCATCGAACTGCACTTATACGACCTTTTCCAAATTTGATTTGGACATAATTCCAAATCCAACCATTAGATTTCAAATTTCTAATATTCGTTAGAAAGCTCTTTTCGATACGAACCCAACGGTTCCGGTTTCAGGAGAATCCGACGGTCGGATCTCCCGTAATATCCGTTCGAAGTTAATGGTCGAAATTCGCAAACTGCCGCGGCGCGGCGCGTTCTATTCAGGCCATTATGTTATATATATATAGTATATATAATATATACTTCGTCGATTTCAATTCAAAACGTGCTTTATAAATCATTCTAAATTCATTTTCAAAACGGTTTCAACTTCATATTCAATTTCAAATCAAAATTGAATATTCCAATTTAAATTCATTTTAAATTCATTTCAAATTGATTTCAATTCAAATTGATTTCTAATTCAGTTTCAGTTCGTTTTCAATTCAATTCAATTTCAATTCGAATTCATTTCTGTTCCATTTCAATTCGAATTCATTTATATTCAATTTCAATTCGAATTCATTTATATTTAATTTCAATTCGAATTTATTTATATTCAATTTCAATTCGAATTTATTTATATTCAATTTCAATTCGAATTTATTTATATTCAATTCTTTTCAAAATATCAGATTTTGAAATCACTTTCGATATTCATTATAAATGAATAAAATCGACATAAATATCGTTCACGTCAAAATGGCGTCAATCTAATCAATACGGCTTCATATATTCCTATTTTCAAATATTTTATTTCAAATATTTCTTTTTCGAATATTTCTATTTTAAAACTGGAATGAGGCCCAATCAATTACCATATAATGTTAATTATATGGATCTTCTACAACACATGTATATATCAACAACGATGAATAATCAACCATCATCCAAAGTGCATTCTACACTGTATAAGCATCAAATATAAATATCCAACGCTTATAACAACCTGTCAATCAATCGATCGACATACAACTAAACAATCGGGATTAGTGTACGTCAAATATCATCCCAATACCCGTGTGGGGTTTCAAGCAATCCAACACAGATTTTTATTTGTGCAGTTGGGCAACGTGTAATATTTATCGTCCCAATCAATGTCCTTCAAATAGGTGTACATAAACAAACTGTCCGGTTTGTAAATGAATATTTATTTATTCACATTCACGTTAAAAATTATATTTTTAACGATCAAACTATTTTATTCAACCTATGAATATTCTATTCGGTTCATTTATTAAATAAAATGTTACCTTTATTTTTCTAACTTATTTTAGAAAATTTCGGCGGCATAACGGCACGATACTAGAAACGGGACAAAGCCTGGCCTTATCCTCGATCTAGTGAAGGCCCACGCCATTCACACATCAATCAAATCAATTCCATTTCACCAAACAATTCAATTTAAACCAAATAATCTAACCAACTACACAACCAAACAATTAAACAAACAAGCCATCCATGGTCTGTGGATAACTGGTGTCGGGTGCTACTAAACACCGTCTGCATCCTAGTATATATTTATAACTAGAAAAATTAAATTGAAAGGTGAGAAGTTCTCACCGAAAGCTATCCCAACTTCACGACACTTCAAATGCAGAAGTCTTCATCATTCTCGCCTTTTGTCGCTTTCGTTGCCCGTAGCCACTACATATATAAAAATCACATTTTTATATACTGATGTTTTTAAAATAAAAATCACATTTTTATTTGTTAACTTTCAATTTAAAAATCATATTTTTATAATCACTTCATATATTTAAAAATCGAATTTTTACATCGCTATTAAATATATAAAAATCGAATTTTTACTTTGCTATTCAATATATAAAAATCGAATTTTTCAGCATATAAAAATCATATTTTTATTACGCTACTCCTTAAATAAAAATCAAATCTTTTTGTTAATGTTCACATAATGAAACACCCCACCTCCGTTAGGGTCACTCTCAAAGGGAATGCCCTAATTTTGGTGGAGGTTTATAAGTATAAGTCACAGATATACAAGACAGATATAAGAACACATATTTGTAAACAGCGGAAAAACAACTTTTATTTCATAAAAGCAAATACGTGTTACACAACATCACTATGATCATCCTTTCCAAAAACATAACATAACACTTTCATAATCTGTCTTGATTACATTATTTAAAGAAGCATAAATAAAACATAGATAAACTGCAAAAGCCCCATAATGGTTGTCCAAAGCCATAGTTCAAAACGAAAAGGTCCAAGCAATACATTTCTCCTCTTCAAGCTGGATGTTAAGGCTAGTCAAGCTGCTGTGTTCCCTCCCTGTGGACCTGGGGGGGGGGGGGAAACGGAAGAAAAGAAGACGAAAGAAAAGTAGAGTCAGACATAAAGCCTGAGTAAGTCAGTACTATTCTGTCTATGAATAAAGAACTGGGTATGATAAGTATAAACAAGAAGTGGGAAAGCACTATAACTTGGTTAAGTTGTCTAGGGTCGAATATACTATCGTACCCCATGTTAATCTCTGAACCCATATAAACTAGTTCCCAACTGGCACCCCATAATCAGGGTGATGTGATCCGTTCTATGATGATCGGCTCCTGCTCGCATAGTTACATGTGTCTTACGGCCCCCGATGTTGTAGTTACCTATGCTGGTCCCACCATGGGGTGTATCAAGTCCCATGGTGGCGGCCCGACACAATCCTAGGATGCATAGGTATGCTACTGGTGTCCAGTGCCTTATTTTTCTGCGCCGGAGTGTGTGCACGCCCGCACCCCGTTAGAACCTACACTGCTACACCACCGCCGTCGATTTGACCTCTTACAATCAGCCCAGTAATCGTGCCCCACCCTGCCTAGTTTCAGGGTATCCTGATACACCTTCTAGGGTTACTGCTGAAAAGGGTCCCCCCGTTACTAGGTTTTCTATCTCTAGCCAACATGCTAAGTTGGTTAAGTGTTTTATAACCTAACCCCCCCACCAGTCCGTTTAGTTTAGCATGTTCCATTTTGATTAAGTCTTTAGTTCACTTAATCCTAACAATCCTGACTCAGCCTTAATTGTCTTATTAAGGCCCTGACCTCTCACATTAGACAGGTATTGTTGTGGCTGCCTGTTGCCGGTTGGTTCCGGGCAGTCTTACGCCACAACTCAGTCTAACCTCGGGTCCTTATTGGGCTCCATGTTTAACCTCCCACATTGGATATGTATTGTTGTGACTACTGGACAGCCGGGCGGTTCCGGGCAGGTTTACATCACAACTCAATCCAACCTCGGGTTAAACACATCGTATGTTCTACATTTACATATTTTGTCTTTCTTCTTTATTTTCTTATATGTAAATATTTGCGGCCCATTATTAAGTTAATGGTGTAAAGGTTACACCAATCATGGGCCCAACCCATACTTGAATTTGGGCCCTTCTACTTTATGTTTTCATTTATTAATTAATTTAACCCAACGTTATTTTCCCCCGTTTAACACGTCCGTTTATTATATATATGTTGGGCTTAGCCTTTTTAAGCCCAACTTAGCCATGAGAAAAAGGGGAGGCTTAAAACGTGATTGCATACACACAAAAAGGGGAAATGTGAACGCATGAACTTGCAATGTGACGTTGGAACTACAAAATAGAAACTGGTGTACTTGCATAGTAGTAACATATACTTTGGTCATAAAGCATAAGTGACATGAATCAAACCAGGTAAACTTTAAGTTAAGAATATCACTATTGACACATAGGCTTAACTACAACATAAACCTATATTTTATTTAGGCATAATATCAAACATAAGCAAATCATGTTTATAAGATTACTACATGTTTACAAAGGTGCTTACTTTTGTGACTAATACAAAAGTATACTTCAATAGAATTAATCCAACTTGATCATGATTCTAAATCTATTCACATATACTTATGGCATAAATATTTCTAACATGAAATCATGATTTTTACTTTAGTCATGCAAACTTGCAAAAGGGATTTTGAATCTAACCTAGCTATGTACCACATATGTCACCATATAATTTTTGTTAACAATATAGACCTAACATGGGTTTCAATTATGCAAAATATCAATCATAACCTAGTCATATTCATAAGTTTGCAAATAGGTTTTCTAGTACAAAAGCATGGCTTAATACATAGATCATGGTGCCAAAATTTCAACATAGTTTCATATGAACTACAATAACCCAAATTTGTTCCAATTATGTACAAAATGATTTATGTACAAAAATATGCATTATGATGGCATAGTAGCAAAATCCCAAACTTGCATGAATTTCAATTAATCAACTACATACATGTAGCTTCAACATGGATTACATAATTTGCGAATATTCCAAACGTATACTTGCATAAAACTACCGCAAATATGTAGTTTTTTATAATGAATAACATAATTCGAGAATATCCAAACGTATACAATATTCCAAATCGATAAGAATCATAGTAACGCACAAATATGAATTATTTTATCGCCACAATCAAGTATACAAACCAACACAGTTATTTGTTCATACCAAAATAATACTCTACTTACAATTGTGTGGCGAACTCTCAAATTTAGGGATTTGAAGATGCGATTTGATTTGATTAAGTTGCTTTATGCCTTTAGAATTTGCCTCCTAATCCTCTCTCCAGTTGGTGGCTACTCTTAGTCGTTCCTCAGCAACATGGCGGCTTTGTTCTTATTTTTGAATGAATAGATTAGGGTTGAGTCTAGAGTCATTTTTATAGGGGTTATGAACTGATTAGGACCATTGATGTTGCTTGGATTGATCGTAGCCATTCATTCTAAAGAGAGACCAATTAGAGCCTGCCACCTAGCCCTAATGACAAAGCAGACTACAGAGAATCGACCAACATAGAATAGGCCAGCCAGGTTGGGCTGGGTTCGACCTGGCTCTAGACCAGGTCGACAGCCCTGTCGACAGCCCTGTCGACCTGGTTAGACCAGGTCGACAGCCCAGTCGACCTGGGTGGCTTAGGCGGGTGTTTTTTTCCGCCCTGGCCCATTGGGCCCGATTTTGGAATTTAAATTTGATTTTCTGAGCTATTTTATTCTGTTTGAATTTTAAACTTAATTCAGAAACTTCCGAAGGCCATATCTTCTTCATACGGACTCCGTTTTTCGAAAACTCGGACTCTATTTCGTGTATTTTTCCGAGACAAACGCAATGGCGTATCCCGTTTCCCTTACTTCTTTGATTTGAAATTAATTATACTTTAATTTGTGAATTTCACAGTTATAGAATTCGCGGGGTGTTACACATAAGAAAACCTAATCTTTTTATATTTCCTTCATATGAATAAAATCCAACTTTTTTTTACTAAAAACCTAAGCTTTTCATTTTAAAATCATTAGAAAACAAAGTGAGAGAAAAAAAGGAAAGAAAGAAAGGACTTACATTGATTTTTGAAGAAAGGGGGGGGGGGGTTTCTAATCGGATCTGACGTGGCAGAGGGGGTCGGAGGGGCCAGGCGCTGGCGGAGGGGTGTCGGCGGTTGCGGTCAGGGGGCGGGTGGTTTTGGCTTGGCTGCGCGGTTCTGGGGCTAGCAGGGAGGAGGAGAACGATGAAGGGAGGAGAGAGGCGTGGGGGTGTTCGGGATCGCTGGTGGTGGGCGCGCCCTGGCGGAGGTGGTGCGATGCCCTGGTGCGGCGGTGGGGCGTGGGAGGTCGACGTTCGATCAGGTTTTTTTTTCTTCTGAATCGATTGTGGGAGAGTGGGAGAAAACAGGGGGGGTTATATGAAAGGTTATTAATATTTTATATTATTTAATTTTTTTTTCCAACAGTTGACTTTTTCATACGACCCCTAAACGAGGCCCACCGCCTGTCGTCCCTAGCGTTTTACCCCTATTCCGAACACAATGGGATATGTATCGTAGGCCAATTTGACCGTTACGATCAGTTTCCATCAAAATCAACATATAACTCTATATATTGAATTTGAACGCGCATTTCAATTTACTGGGGTCACATACTAACTCAAAAAAATTCCAGAAAATTATTTTCTAGCTTCATATTGACGATACGGTCCTAACAAAACTAATTTCGTCGAATTCTGAGACCGTTTGTAAAATGGCCATTTTCCAGTCGATTAAAATCAACTAAAACTGGTCAAACGCGTTTTCCTTTGCCACGCTCACATATTGATTCGAAAAATTATTACATTTGGAATCTAGCAATAACTTTACATCACGGACCCAACAAAAGTGGTTTTGTCGAAATCCGAGGTCGTTTGCAAAATGTCCATTTTTAAGGGCCTGAATTCCATAGCGAATATTCAAAATTTTCAACTGGACATATCTTTTGATTTCTGTTATGAAATTTCAAATTTTCGGGTTCGTTAGAAAGATATTCACAATTAGATCCTATTATTTTTGGTTTCACTAAAATCCGGATTGTTTTGCACCCGGTACATTCAATTGAAGTTTGAAATCGAATTATCGAACTACCGCGCCATTATCAATTCTATTTATAATTATATATAATTATTTTTATTCTAACGACGACGTATATAATATATACGTCGAATTCAATTCAAAACATTTTTCTCGTCGATATTATTTAAAATAATCTATTTTAAATGTTCAAAATTCGCTAAAATTGCCAAAATAAAAATTTTAAACTGGCCCATATTTTCGGGTTGTTACATATTGATGTGACAATTTACTTTGCCTTAGTCAATACCTGTTATAGCAGTCTGCTTATGCTCATATTTTGCAGGTACTAGGTTCATACTCTATGTGCTTGGATGAGTTTGAGTTTCGATTTTTATCAAAATTTGAGCTAAGAAAAGTATGGAGAGACCAGATCATTGTTGACCCGGGTTCAACTTAAACATCGGTTGAGCCGATCCGGACTCGACACTTCTATTTTGTTTCCCTTAAGTTGCTTCGTTCCAAATCCAAGATAACACACCGAACTCATGCCTTGCCATCCACGCCGACCCGCGGTGTTAAAACATCTAATATCTCGACTAGATCGATGCAATTGCAACTGGGGGACTCATGTCGATCCATGTCTAGTCCATACTAGCTGACCCCATCCAAGTTGTTACGTTAGGTCGATCCGAGCTTTTGAACCAAGTATATTCGTATCCGGGTATCTATATCATCCATACTCGATTTCCGAGCTCATCGGACTATATATTTGAGCTATCCGCCTTGATGGTTGAGTGATCCACATATCTAAGTCTCAAGCGCAACAACCTTATAAAAAAGCAACTTAACACTTACCATTTCATGTTCAGATATAATAAACACATTTTTTGTGTTTCACTCTGGATAGATGCATAATACCTGCACTTTAAAATATATAAGAATGATTATATGGTAACATTCCTATCTTCATATATATTGTTACTATGCTGGTTTCCGCTATATAAGTTTTTTTTACAGTAAAGTCCACCCACACCGACGTTACTCAATTTTACATCTCTAGTAGTATTAAAGGGCGTTCTTGTTTGCCCATCTTGCTCGATGTGGAGTTAGAAAATGATGATATCTTGTCATAACATCATTTCTAGTGATCTAAATTGATAGTTCCCATCAAACATGACTAATATTTAATTAGCTAAAGTTGTCAATATCGATGCATGCATTGGATGTTGGTTTTGATGAGTAATTGAATGTTGGTAGTTAGAGTGCTTGAAAATAACGTAAATAAGTATGAAACATTTATAAAATAAAAAATTAAGGTAGCAAAAGATGTCAGCCTTAGAGAACTGTAATCTAAATAAAAAATGAAAACAATATGTTATATAATTGTTGGAACAATTATTTATTTAAGTAAGTCCATTTAAACACAATTTGTTATACAATAATTCTGTAATTGTTGGAATAATTATTTATTTAAGAAAACCCATTTAAACACAATTATACAATTGCTTTATATTAATGAATTGCCCTATAAAATTCACATATTAAAATAAAAGGATTCAATGCTTTCGATCTGTTGTATCCAAATAGCTGGCCCACTCTGATTGTTCAGTTAAAAACAAGGTTTAAGAGAAGCAACATCGAAAGTGAAATGCTTACGGTAAAGTTTTAAGACTACGTCTATTTCCACTCCACTTATTGTTTTTTCCACCTCAGTATTTAAACAAAATACATCACACTCTTCCTTTTACTTTTCCCACCCCGATATATACCAGAACTGCTCTTTATTTTAATGACAACAACTTAGCTAGTAATAAAATTATAAAAAAAGAAATCAAAAATCAATGAAGTAGTGATTCATAATTATTTTTATTGATCGTGCAATATAAAAAGTTACATTTCAATTTAATTTAGAAAACAATTGAACTATAAATATTTTTTTAAAGGGAAAATTTAAAATAAAGCATTATTCTTTTCTAAAAAAAGAATATTGACTTGCACCAAGATAACGGTGGTTAAGGATTTGCATCATGGTAACTGTGATGCGGGTTCGAAACCCGAAATGACATGCTAAAAGCTTACTATGTGCATATGTTAAGATCACTCATTTATGTGGTGCTCGCGGACCGGGCCGAGTGCACTATGGAGGGTTTTACGATTCTGGTCGATTTCCCTCATGAACAAATTGAAAAAAAAAAAAAAATTGACTTCTTCAAATCAATCGTCGTTTCATTCTCATGATACTTTACATTTAATTATAAAGTGCATAATATTATAATGAAAAAATGAATATCTTAAGTAAAATATTATATAATATAAGGGATAAATTTATTTTTTTAAATTTTTAATTTTTAGTGGGGTGTGTACACAAAAGTTGGGGTGCTAATAGAGTTGGCAAGTTTTAAAATCTAGTTGCTTCTAGACCAGCTTCTTAATTCAAGAACAATATTGCTAACCACTTTCCAGAAACTCCCGAAAAGTCTAACCCGTCCGCCCAAACTACATAATCCAACGGTAGCAAATTTAATTTCGGGTTTCCAGAGTGTAGTTTTTGCTCGGACACTTCTAGAAGTTATAGACTAGAACCATCCACTCTTTTTATATCACGAATTTATCCTTCTCCGCTCTCTCTGTCTGATTTATAACCCTGATTTTTAACTCAGATCCCAATATCCGAAACCCTAATTTTCCTCCCAAAATCTAGTCAAGATGAGCGTGGTCGGATTCGATTTCGGTAACGAGAGCTGCTTAGTCGCCGTTGCGCGGCAGCGCGGCATCGACGTCGTTTTAAATGACGAATCGAAGCGTGAAACTCCTGCCATAGTCTGCTTTGGCGACAAGCAGCGCTTCATCGGAACCGCTGGCGCTGCCTCCTCAATGATGAACCCTAAGAACACCATCTCTCAAATCAAGCGTTTGATCGGCCGCAAATTTTCAGATCCAGAGCTGCAGCGGGATGCGAGACTGTTTCCTTTTCAGATCTCTGAAGGTCCTGATGGATTTCCCCTTATTCATGTTAGGTATCTTAACGAGGACCGTGTTTTTACGCCTACTCAGGTTCTGGGAATGGTTTTTGGTAATTTAAAGACTATTGCTGAGAAGAATCTGAATGCAGCCGTTGTAGATTGCTGTATTGGTATTCCTGTTTACTTTACAGATTTGCAGAGAAGATGCGTGATTGATGCAGCTAAGATAGCTGGATTGAATCCCTTGAGATTGTTTCATGAAACTACTGCAACAGCCTTAGGGTATGGCATTTACAAGACAGATTTGCCAGAAAATGAGTATATAAATGTTGCTTTTGTGGATGTGGGACATGCAAGCATGCAAGTGTGTATCGCTGGATTTAAAAAGGGGCAGCTGAAAATTTTGTCCCATGCCTATGACAGGTCATTGGGTGGAAGGGATTTTGATGAGGTTCTATTTAAGTATTTTGCAGAGAAGTTTAAAGCTGAGTATAAAATTGATGTGGAGTCTAATGCTAGAGCATCGCTGAGGCTGCGTGCAGGATGCGAGAAGTTGAAGAAAATGTTGAGTGCAAACCCAGAGGCACCATTGAGCATTGAGTGTCTGATGGATGAGAAGGATGTGAGAGGATTTATCAGGAGAGAGGAGTTTGAAAGTTTGAGTGCACCCATTCTTGAGAGGGTCAAAGGACCATTAGAAAAGGCATTGACAGATGCAGGTTTAACTGTGGGAAATATTCATTCTGTTGAAGTTGTTGGGTCTGGATCTAGAGTGCCAGCAATCATTAGGATTCTGTCTGAGTTCTTTGGAAAGGAGCCGAGAAGGACTATGAATGCTAGTGAATGCGTAGCACGTGGGTGTGCGCTTCAGTGTGCCATTCTTAGTCCTACTTTCAAAGTGCGCGAGTTTCAGGTAAACTGTTGCTTTCTCTATGATGTTGCTAATGTAGTCTGGTAATGCTGTCACGTATCATTGAACCAGTTTAATTTAATTGTTAACGTATATTCTCCTGTAGGATCAGTGATGTATGCAACAAGAATTTGTACCACGCTTATGTTTGATGAGTTTCATAGTGTTTCTGTTGGCACCAACATTGTAAAATCCTAACGTGGTTTTTGAATGCATTAGGGTACCTTGCGTACATGACATATAAGTGTGACATACGGATTTATCATCCCTCATAGCTGCAGTTTGTATTTTGCTACCCTGGTACTTGAAGATCAAGTGTGTGCCCGCATACCTTTCGGTCAAGTTTCCCTTAAATTCCGAATCTCATTCCTATAAAGAATCATGATGATCCGGCTCTTTCTCTGTGTTTAGGAAACATTTTACTGTGTTAATATCTCCAATATCAACATATTTACTAATTTGCTTTTGAAGTGCATGTTTTGTTTTATCAGCATGTGGCCATATGTTCTTAACGAGTTATGTTAAGAGCGTATGTCATACGGAATTAAAGAAACAGTTTATTCTAGATGTTTGCTACATAGGCACGGGTTGTTGTTAGTACTAACAGTTACTTTGACCACATTGTATCAAACACGAGTTTTCCATATATGTATATGTATGTGTGTGTGTGTGTACATAGCTCACATGCTTAATGTATTTATGACTGTGTGTATAAAATTTTTAAACTAATACCATATTTGACTCTGTTGCATGTTTTGTTTTGAAGGTACAAGAAAGCTTTCCATTTTCGATCGCTCTATCATGGAAGGGCTCTGCTCCTGAATCAGATAGTGGGTCTGCAGAAAGTGCCCAGAGTACAATTGTATTTCCCAAGGGAAATCCAATTCCAAGCACTAAAGCTCTAACATTCTTTAGATCTAGTACTTTCTCCGTCGATGTTATGTATGCTGATACTGGCGATTTACAAATCTCTCCTAAGATTAGCACCTACACGGTAAGCTCTCCTAATTCTTTGTGCTTATGTCATATGCGTATACATGATAGTAATCCATGAGCGATACATCCTAGTGGGGAAAATGCATACTTATCAACTTCTACAAATTTTATGTTGTCATATCACCATACCCATGAGTTGCATGTAGATTTCTGTCCTCCTTCCCAACCATTTTTTTAAAAAACTAACTGAACACTAAAACTGATGTTATTAACTTGGTTATTAAATGTGAAGTTAAAATAGTTTGGGCTGATGTGATAATGTTATGAAACATATGTCATTTATAGTCAGATTTGTGTGTTGATTATTGATGATTAATAAAGTGTGTTATTTCTTGGGAGAGCATCTTTTTTTTTTGGAAGAATACTTATTTTTTGCTTGCTAATTAAGCAATATTTTGTTAGGACTATGAATTATAAAATAAAACGTTTAGGCTTGTGGTTTTATCCAAGGTTTTCAAAACCGGCGTCGAAACTTCAAGCCATAAATTGCAGATTCAGAATATTCGTATTTTCCGGTTTGTACACACATAGAAATGGGCTGTGATGTTCAACAGTCTGCATGTAAACCTAAAACTGAGTTTTCTATCTTGTAACATTGTTATCTTGTTGAAAATGCTATAAGTGGAATTGTGAATCTAATTTTTTATTAACAGTTGTAATACGTTTGGTGTTGCACTTTTTTGGTGTCAATGTAAAGTACCAAGAACACCCCTTTATCTTAATACCACTTAAAAGATAGAACTAGCTTCTCTTACAAATTCTAAGTTTCCCCTTTAAAACTGGATCTAGCTTCTTTTACAAATTAAAATTTTCTCTTCAACATTGAAGCTAACTTCTTTGAATATTATTAAATTTTAATATCGCTTAATCATATATAAGTGCTAACGAATGTTCCTTTACAAGTATTGGCGAATATTGGCAAACTTAAATATACGATCAATGAACAAATTTTATCTACAAATATTATAATATCTCATGTTACTTAAAAGTAAGTTCTAATAAATTTATTTATTTTACAAATTAATAATAAAAAATAGATGTTACAACCAATGAGCAAAAATTCAAACTATGATTTCAACGGAAAATTATGGGTTAATTATTGCGCAAATCATTTGTGTTCACTATGATAAATATATTTAGTTTGTAGATAAATAATTCATGCTACATGAAACCAATTTTCGTTTTTGTGCTAGCGTGAACTATCAAAAATAATTTCTGCAGTAATTATAAAAATTTAACATCACTGGTGCAGCAGATAATTTTTTTTCCAATTTAAAAGGTTTCTCCATAAATATTGTAGAAACGAAATATTGCTAATAAATAGGATGTAGCAAATAAAAATTCAAACTAACATAAAAATTAGATGTTATTACAACTTAAAAATAAAAATTCAAACTAACCATACACGACACGACATCAACGTTAAACTAGCTAAACATTTATGCAAAGTACGTTCTTTTGAACGTGTTAAACATGTATAATTGTCGAAAAATAATTCATGCACACATGCTAATGTCATGCGCAAAGTGGGTGCTTGTAAGTATATTGAATGTATATAATTATGTATATATATATATAATATTATATATGGACTGAATATATGTAAATATTGACTGAATGATATAAATATTGACTGAATGATTTTTCCCAATTGTGGTTTTGATTGGGTTTGAATCGGAATGTAAATCGAATCGAATTTGAGGGATTTGACTAGAGTGGAATATAATGGTAAGTTTTTTTTAATAATAATGGTTTTATCTAGGGCTGATGGTATGTTGGAATGATAACTGGTATGTTAAAAATGACTAAGGATTGCCATTAACGTTAACCGATAATGGTAAATCTGTCAATACACAAAGTCGTTGAAGTTCTATTATATTAAAATTTTGATAATGGTTGAAATTGTGATAATGGTGCATACTCTGTGTTGGATGTCATGAGAATTCCTGTTTTTTGTGCGTTAGGGCAAGACACCTGGGTGCATTTTTTGCTCTAGCGCTATTGGAATATATTCTTTCTTGATTGCTTTCTCATGGTAGTTTATTTGTTTGTTTACAGATTGGTCCCTTCCAAACGACTAAAGGTGAACGAGCTAAACTGAAAGTCAAAGTGCGCTTAAATCTGCATGGAATTGTTTCTATTGATTCAGCGACGGTAAGATACTTAAAAAAATTGAACTGTGATTCTGCTCTATGTGACCACCATTACTTTGTTGATTAAGATTGCTTTCGAAACTCACAGATGTTAGAGGAGGAAGAAGTTGATGTTCCAGTTACAAAAGATACAAAAATGGATACCGATGAAACAAAAGTTGAGCAGCCTTCGACTGTTGAAACTGATGTCAATATGACTGATTCTTCTGCAGCAAGACCTGAGAATGGTGGACCGGTGTCGGAAGATAAGCCTGTTCAAATGGAAACAGACACCAAGGTATGCAATATGAACATATGCTGTCTTTATTCGGTTATTGTTGTAGTACTTGGTCTTACATTGCTCATAAGCTAAACTGTTGATCTGTTTCCTGATTTGGTTGACTATTGCAGTGAGTTATAGACATTGTAGAGACTTATTGGTTTGAAAATACATGCGATCATGGTAGTTTGTTCCAATTAGTTAAGAGTAGGCTTTTGTAGTGAGATTTGGGAAAATTTCCGAGCCTGATGCTTATACAATTTGCTTGTTGAGACGATGATTATTACCGTAGTTAATGTCAGCCTTGAAACTAAAGTGCTGTTGTTGGTTTGCAGTCTGAACCTTCTAAAAAGAAGATAAAGAAAACAGATGTGCCTGTTGTCGAAATGGTTTATGGGGGCCTAGCTTCAACTGAGTTGCAGAAGGCCGTGGAGAAAGAGTTTGAAATGGCTCTTCAAGACCGAGTAATGGAAGACACGAAGGACAAAAAGAATGCTGTTGAGGCATATGTTTATGATATGCGCAACAAGGTATGTAAAAGATCGAGTGTTATTCCTGCATGCTCTTAAGTTTATTGTTTTGGAGTACATTGTCTTTAGTATTTACTTTTTGCATGTCCAGCTTCATGACAAGTATGTGGAATTTGTGACACCTCCAGAACGGGACCAGTTGACAGAAACGTTGCAAGTGGTTGAGGATTGGCTCTATGATGAGGGTGAGGATGAAACAAAGGGTGTTTATGTTGCAAAGCTGGAGGATCTGAAAAGGGTATTTACTTTAATATTTCAGTCCATGTGTTATTGTATCAATTTTAACTACGTGACTAATAGTTATATGCCCATAGCAAGGAGATCCTATTGAGATGCGCTATAAGGAGTGGTTGGAGAGAGGGCCAGCTTGCGATCAACTTACTTACTGTTTGAATAGTTTCAGAGAGGCTGCTTCATCCAATGATCCCAAGTTTGATCATATTGATGCTGCAGAAAAGCAGAAGGTATCATTTCAGTTTAATTAAATAACAGATGTCTTTATCATGCTTTGAAGTGAAATTTTATTTGTTGCTAAATATGATATAACATAAGGGTCATTTTGTCCCTTATTTTTTTTCAAATTGAAGGGGTTGTTAAAAAGTATAACGTGTTTAAATAAAATTAGCAATTTCAATGAAGGGAGATAATATTCAGTGCTTTCCAAGATGCATAAAACGAAGAAAAAATATTTTCAATTTTGTACGTTAATGTCATTTTTTAAGAGTTGTTTGTTTTCCTCTCATTCTTTTCTCTCGTGCATTTTAGACTATGTGCTGAAAAGCCAAAACTTGTTTTCAAACAATACATAACCGTCGTTTTTATCTTTCGCAAATGATTATTAAGAGAGAACCGTTGATGTTTCATCTTTGTAACATTTTTTGGTGCTTCAATGTTATAATGCTTGTTTCAATTTCTTCTCTTTAGTTCAATTTGCTTTTTGTAAGTCATTGACATTTATTTGGCCGATGTGTTTGCAAATTCTGCTCTGTTTTTGACTCTTTTGCTTCGTAATTTTTATGTATAGTTTTAGATTATCCTATTTGAATGACTACTGAAACTAAAGTGAAATGGACATAGAAAGGAGAACATGATACATGAACTCCAACAGTGAAAAGAAGCATATGATTAGTTCTTTCCCTTGCACCTCGACAAAGAAATTGAAAAAAAAAAATCAACTTATTTTCACCCAAAAATGTATTTAAGTTAGATTTCCTGTTATCATACTACATCTTAGGTGAAATTTGAACTCTAATTTGATGCACATGATAAAAATATAAATCAAAGCTTAACGTATGCTTGCGCGTTAAGCAGTGAAGGTGTGATTATCGTTTAAAAATATAAATTCTTGGCGCAGTAGGCACAATTTGCCCACTTGAAACTGTTCTGTCAGCACAATGATGCTGAAATGTTTGATTTGATGACCAGTGCGGCAGTTCATTTTTTTGCTATATATTATAATAGGTAATCAATGAGTGTACGGAAGCTGAATCATGGCTTAAGGAGAAAAGACAGCAACAAGATGCCTTACCAAAACACTCCAATCCTGTTCTCCTTTCAGCTGATATTAAAAGAAAGGCGGAGGCTTTAGACAGGTAAAATATTTTTTGGATATTTTCTTGATGGCTTGGGTTATGCCTTGGGTTTTTGATTGTGTTTATGTTGTTTTATTGATGAAACAAACTTATGATAGTTGGTTTACAACAGTGATCAAGGTCATATAGTTAGTTTGAAGCATATTTACATCAGTTTAAATTAGGGGTGGATTCGGTTCGGTATCAGAACTTTGTATTCAAAACCATCACTATACATAGAAAAATCATACCAATACCAGCCTAAGAAATCAGTTTACCAACTGTTCGGCTTATTTACAATATTTCACGTTAAAAGATTTAATATTGAATGAAATTGATTATTTTTATTATAATTTATCTATCGTTTTACATAGTCAAACATTCAAGAAAACACTATGGATGAAGCTAAAATATCATATAAATTATACCGTTTCTACGATATATCATATGATAAAGATTGCATTCAATCTTATGTCATAATAGCATTTTCCTAGGTATTTTATTAATTCATTACATATTAGACGTTCGATGTTATGCACATAATGAAATATAAGAATATACATATGTATTGTTTAAGGGTATGTGATAGGTATGGTATGGTAATTACCATTGTTAATACCCAATTACCGTTACCATACCGCATATTTGCATGCGGTTTGGCAATACCGTACCAGTCAAATCGGTTATCATTTATTCGGTACTACTTTTGTTGGTAATGGTTGGCAAGTGGTAATATGGTAAAAATGTCCGGCCCTAGTTTAAATACATCAGTGTGCATAATGTGCGTTGTTTAAAGAGCGTGCCTTCATGTTCCATACTATCTGAGTTTTTTGGTCAAGGCCATAGCATATCGTTATTAGGAATAACATATCATTAATAGGAATGGCAAATTTACATGCTATATTGGTGGAAATTTGTTTATTTAGATGACATCTTTTTTTTATTATTAGTAGTCAGAACAGAATCACAATTTCGTTAGTAGGTGGAACTTGGAATAGGAACACAATTTTTGATCCGACGGTGTAGTTCCAAACATAGCATTTCATACCAATATTTATGCATCACTTTGAATTTGTAGGTAACAGTCAAACCTTTTTACAAATTCAAACTGCATTTTTACGAATGCTAACAACTCTTAAATCATCTCAAAATATGATTTAATTAGTAAGCATATTTTACTAGTGTTCTTTATTAACTAACAACTAAAAATTTTAAAGCAACATTTTTTTTAGATATTGACTTAAACATAGGAATTCAAACTAGTTCACATGATTTCATAGCAAAAATGTAACTTAATATTCGTATAAATTACTTTCTCTTGGATGTGTTGAGCATATGCAGTTTCTTAAAATATAATTCATGTGCAAATCATGTATCATGTCCACAGCGCTTGTGTATTAAGTGTGTCTGCATAATGTTTTGGACCACTATAAAACCAACTAATATTGCTGGGACTCTTATTTGATAATGAACCGTGGAGGGTATCTTTAATAGGCTTATGACAACATATGAGATATTATTCTCTGCTTGTTATGCATACATGTATTTGTAGGCACATTGAGTGTGTTTTGAGTATAGTATATTTCTGTTGTGGATGTACATTTGTATATTGTGAATCTGATGCCTGCCTGCTACTGGGAATTGCATCTATATTACTTGTATACCTGTAACTTCTGAGTAGATGTCACTGCAGATTACTGTTTTTGTTCATTTTTTGTTCATATTCATGACCTGTATGGTTCGAGCAGGTACTGCAGACCTGTAATGACTAAACCCCGACCTGCGCCTGCAAAACCTCAAACTCCACCTCAGGCAGAAGCTCAGTCTCCTCAACCTCAGTCATCAGCTGAAGGGCAACATCCATCTTCTCAGGATGACGAGGCCGCTGAACCTATGGCCGAAGAAACCAGCCAGAATACTGAGTCCATGGATACTGAAAAGCCAGAATGAAAGTCTCCACTACCGTTATTATTACAATTATTGTATGTTGCATGGCTTTACCACTCTGCATGTCTTATCACATATTTTTATTCACCATACATGGATTTCAGTTGGGCTTAGATTCACAAAATTTTGTAATCTTGTTATCCTTGAACTTGAAAAATCAGATGATGATCCTGACTGGGTAGTGTGATCTCTTTTGCTTGTTTTGTATTTTGAAACTCGGCCGTTATCAATGAAGGTTATAACTTTGCCTGTTGGGATGTGGTGGTTAGCATATAACATTATTAGCCTTTCCTCGGCCCTTTTCCTGCGTTTTACGTAAATGTTTCAACATGCAGTGATTAAACTCGTGCAATGGGAGCTGTATGTGTTGGTTTCTGTTGTTGTTAGAGATCGTTTAATTCGTGGTTTTCTAACTCTCATGGTTAACTGATATTTATACTGAGCTTTATAGTAACAATTATTAGTTATTTGTTGGGAAGGCTATTTAAATATAAAATTATGTATAAACTCGAACACAAAATTTTAGCCTTGGTCTATTTTATCGTTATTTGTAAAATTGATACATTTCGGCTTTACATGTAAAATGAAAATTATGGGGCGATCGTTTTTGATAGATTATGGTTTTTCTATTTAAATAGATTTTTTCATTAATGAATTATTATTATTATTATTATTATTATTATTATTATTATTATTATTATTATTTTGTGTAGATGGGGTGATTTGTTTAAAAACCTTGGTATGACAAAACGTTGTTGTGCGAGTCCTATGATGTGAATTAACTGTTCAGTAGTGTTCATGTGTTAGGGCTGTATAAAGTATGAGTTTGGTCGGTTAGACCAAATACTTCATCCGATCCGCAAAGTATGAGTTTAAGGAAGTTCAATCCGTATTCGATCCTATATGAGGTTGGATATGGGATGGGTTGAAGTATGGGTTGGGTCAGATTTAGTAAGGTTGGGTTGAGTTTTTTGAGTATAAAAAAAATGAGAATATGAGGAAACCTTTTTTTTTTTTTTTTTTTTTTCAAAAAAAATATTCATCATAATATGTAAGATTTTAGCTTGCATGATGTATTTAAAATAACTAATTCATTATAAGACATATTTTATTAAAGTTTCATTGTAAAACACATCATATGAAACTAATTTACTACATAGTAGAACAAGTGTTCTATTTTAAAATACATTAAAAATGCTATTTAGAATATATTTTTCAAATTCTATCTAGTTTGGATTGACATGAAGTATGCCTTTTTGTATATTTACAATAGATTCAATAACATTATTCTAGGATTGTACTATTTTAATTTTTTAAGTAGGCTAATATTAAATTAATTTTTTAGTATAGGGTTGGGTCAAAATAAGGTTGGGTTGAATAAAATATTAAAACCCGACTCGTATATAGTATGAGTTACAAATTGTAATCCATATGCGACCCGAACTAGTGTGAGTTGGGTTTATGTGGGTTAGGTTGGGTTGGTGGATTAGATCAGATTGGATATGGGTTGTGTGCAGCCCTATTAAACATTATAACGTGTTCGGGTATTACCTTCGGAGATATATATATATATATATATATATATATATATATATATATATATATATATATATGAAAATCTATTTATACACAAAGCATAAACACAAATGATAACACAATGAGTCTCCATCATTTGCACGTCTTACATAAAGACAAATTGATCCAACGACCTAGACTTTGTGTTCCTCTATTTATGTCAAATTTTGTGTTTAAATAGTCATTCCACACACACACACAGATACGGTCCATGGCACCCTTATTTGGTAGATTCATGAATATCGAGTTAAAAAACTCTTATAATAGATGTATTCATGTCATAGTCGAGCGATGGTGGCCGACCATGCACACATTTTTATTTCCAAATGTTGAGGACGGTTTTACACCATTGGATTTTAATATGTAATCCACACTTATTGGAATGAACACACGAAGTATGCCTTATAACGAGAATTGGTGTGTGTTTGGCAATGTAAGGATTGGCTACAAAAAGAAATACAAAAAAAACCACCTTTTGAAATAAAATAGTCGGCACTTTTTTGTTTCCTTTGACTTTGTCACTAAAATATGGCTTCCTTTCTTTGCTTTGATGGCGGCCAAAATAAAAAACTAAGGTTCTGTATTCCAAGTTGAATCGCGACTTCTCTGGTTGCTCTGAGAAGTATTCTCTGATGCTTCGAATATCGTTGCTTTCTTGTCGATGATTTGGGCTTCGGCTTTCGATCAAAACTAGTGAGCAATTCTAATTTTATTTACTTTTGCTTTTGAATTTGTTGCTTGTGTTTCGATGATTTGCGTGTGATGAATTGATGATCTTATATAGGGTTTCGAACCCATTGATTACCCTCTGATTTCCATTGCGATGACTTGGCTTTGAATGTGTTGATTTGGTCTGATTTGTGCTTGATTCATACATGATTAAAATTCCGTGAATCCTGAAACATTCAATGATTTTGTTGTCCAATATTGTGATTGCGATTTTCCTTTAAACATGAAGATAAATTCTTGCATGTTAATTTTTTTTCCAAACATTCGTTTTCCAAATTTAACAGGGATTAAATCTGGAAACTTTGAAATTGCTTTATGTATTTAAAAGCAGAATCTTTTAAACGTTTATAAATCCATGCTTGATTTTCCAAGGTTGCATTCTTTGCTGCTTTCTGAAAGTACCCTTTTGAGTCGAGATTTTCACAGTATATTTGAAAATCTTTGAATTCAAATTTGCTCTTTGTATATGTGCTCTTACGCAGAGTCTTGCTCCTGCTTTAAATCAGTATGGCTTGTTATTTTCATGACTTGTGTATGCATTTAATACACACACACACACACACACACACACAAAAGAGTGTGTGTGTGTATATATATATGTTTATCTATGTGTGTATGTTTATCTACCGCCTTGTTTTGCATCTTATTGGTTCATGAATGTGCACATTCACTTGTGCATATGCTGCTCTTGAATTAAAATTTTCTTACACTCGAGTTTTGTACTTGAACTTGCACTATCGATTTGTGTTGTGGCATCCTGTTGGCATGTATACTTGGCCTTACATACACATACACACATTTTGTGTGTATGTGTCATGATGCATTTGTTTTGTGGCATTTAGTGCACTCTTGAACCTACTTGAGCTTAGTATGCTGCACTTGTTGTCCTAGCTTGTATTTGGCTTGCTGTGTGCGTTCTTGGGTGTTTATGATGCCACTGTGCACTTTTATGCTTGCTGCTCCATTTGTGCCAGACCCAATTTTGTTCAAGTGTACATGCTCTCATCCATGCTATCTTTGGCAATTCCTCTGTTTTAGTCTATGTGCATGTCACATGAGCTTGTCTTGTGCATGTCCATTTGTAACTGCTTGTTCACTGTATACTTCTTGTGACTTGGTTCATTGTGCATTTGCTGGTGCACCATTCATACTGTTGTATGCATGTGAATCTACCATGTCATTGTACTTGATCTTGTGTGCATACTGCCATTTTATCGTGTCTAGTCCTTGTTGCATGTTGCTTTTGCTTTCTCTGGCTTGCTTGATGTACTTGTGCACTTACTTGGTTCCTTGTGCGCGCGCACGTGCACAAACACACACACACACACACACACACACACACACACACACACACACACACACACACACACACACACACACACACACACACATATATATATATATATATATATGAGGAGGGTTCCGCTACACCTCTTATATTGCACGTGAACTCTCCCCCTTAATCTCCATCACTCATTTCCCCACTCATTCACTCTCTTCCCACTAAGAAAATATTGAAATGGGAAGAGAGAGAATGAGTGGGGAAATGCGTGGTGGAGATTAAGGGGGAGAGTTCACGCGCAATATAAGAGGTGTAGTGGAACCCTCCTATATATATATATATATATATATACACACACACACACACACACACACACACATACACACACACACACACACTTATGTACATACTTGTACATTACATGTCATTCACTATATTCTCCCATGTCACTGTGCATACTTGTGCTTCCACTGGTTGCATCAACATGTATGCACTGGCTTGATGACTTCATTTCTTGGCAGATCCGACTTCTTGTATTTGTTGGCATTTGTGACTTGTGTGTTCCATGTCACTTGAGTCTAAATGCATGTTCTTGACCATGTTGCCTTAACAATGCCAGTTGCTCTACCATGCTGAGTTGTTATTCACACTTTTCCATGTCGTTAATATGCTCGACATATGCACCTGCACATTTTAAATAATATATGTATATACATACACACGTATGCGTGTACATGTATCGTGCATGTGCAATAATAATTTATGTTCACATCAGCAGATCACCATACGTGAGTTGTGGCTATTCAGACTCAGCAAATTTTAAATGTTGGTCCTGATCAGCAAACCAGTATAGATGTGTTGGGGCTGATAAGTGAGCGCTGGAGATACAGTCTGCCTAGTGGTATTTATAGTGAATCACTGTGAATGTCACAAGCAGTCTAGACACAAATAGGTGTATATACGTATCAGACCAAGTCAAAAAATATGATGAGAAACACACCAACATTCTGAGGCAAATAAAATTTAAAATAAATTTATATCTGCTGAAATGTAAATCAATTTTTGTTCCAGTTTACTGTGTGTGTTTCTGTGACAAGTATACAGGTGATGGCACTGACACTAAAGAAGACTAAAGATAATGTGTGATCAGTGAGTGTGTCAATGAATGAATGTATGTAACAAAGTTTGTATATGAAACTGAGTGAAGCCTAAGTGTTGTAGTGAGAGATGAATGTAATAGTGGAATTTGAATGTATTGTAATAGTGAGATGTACAATAGTGGAGTTATAAATTGTATTATTAAAATGTAGAAATAAAATATTATATTTGAATAAAGCACCGTTTGAATATTTAAATTCTAGTGAAATAATACTCTATTTAGAATTAAATATTTATTTCTGTATGTGATGTATTAAATATTTAAATTCTGATTCCAGCACCCTTGATTTCACCGCTACAAGGTTAACACCGCTCTTTTTCCTTGATTTCAGGGCTACAAGGAACACACCCTTTCCCAAACACTTTCCAAACAATTACAATAACCCTAGAGCTCTTCAACTAACACTTTAATTAGAGAGTAGATGATAGAGAATGAAAAGGGAAGAAGAATGATATAAATTTTGTTAAAATCGGTATAGTATAAGTGTAGAAATCAAGAAAATGATGTATATTAATGGTGGTATGCAAAAGGGTGAAGATAGAGAAGAAGGAATGATAAATTCGAAATCAACCCCTTTTTATAGTGTCCTATTGGTTGCAACGCTTCTTCAACGCTACAAAAAGTGAAAGGACACTTCCTTTGAATGACAGTTATATGTCGACATGTCATTACCCCTATGTCGACATACCCCTTGTATATTTATCTTAAAATTAAATTTCAAGTGTTAAAACCAATATATATTTTCTGGAAATTCTAGAATCAAAACTAATGTTTCATATGAAGTTTCTAAAGTATAAAAACATGTAAAAACATAGTGATATATAATATAAACATATTTATAAAGTTATATAATTTAAAACTACATGTATATATATTTTAAAAACTTTATAAACTATATATATATTTGAAATCATTAAGTAAAATGCTCATGATAATTTGAAACCATTTTAGAAAAGAATTTTAAGAATAATTTGAAAAGGAATTTAAAAAGGAATTTTGAAAACAAAATTTGAAATCATAATTTGAAAGTTTTAACCCGAGTTTTACAAATAAATGGACTCTATTTACTTGATAATCTTGAGCTCTTGAAATCTTTGTATCTTGGTACTCATGAGTCTAGAATCTCTTCTGAATTCTGAATCTCTTGGAACTCTAAAACTATACAGTCTTCAGTATTAAATCCTGTATACAAAATCCTGCATATGTATATATATATATATATATGTATGTATATATATATATTCTAGGAAAAGATATGTTAGTATATATTTTATCATCAATGATAATTGAACTAAGGTTGTTATCATCGAAACGATATTCTCCAACAATCTCCCCCTTTTTGATGACGACAACCTTGATTCGTAAAATATTTATATCTATTTACATGTTTAATACATGTTGATCCGATTCTTCGAATACTCCCCCTTTCACCATGAATCCTACATAAATTATATATACTACCCCTTAAACTAAGCTTAACTGTTAATCCCTAAAAAAAATCCGTATGCACATTGAGTAAAGAATACAGAGTGGACATCATCAGGGTCGGTCGTGCGAAAGGTTATCCGAGGCACCTAAACGTTCAAATATCAAACCCAAGGCAGGTCAAGTCAACCAGTGCGACCGGAGATAACGGCATGACATGCTATGAAGAGTGCGACCCGATAAAGATAAAGGTCGCATATCCCGTGAACCGCTCAAACACTAAAATAAAACAAGTCGCCCGTTCAACATAGGCGGGAGCAATCTTGTAGCGTAGCTGTATGAACTAACATCACCACACAAAGGCAACAAGAGGACGAGCGCCCTTCAACCAAGAAGGATGGCCCCGCAAGGAACAAAGTAGGATCGACTCCAGCCCCACATTCTTCCCTTATAATATTCCCTGAAGCATTCACTCTCACAGGAAAACCCGCTTGTATGGACCTGCTCAGCTATACGAGACACTTGCCCCGATGAGTCATCCACACATGATAATTGGATACAGCCACGGATAGCTGGCTACAGCTAGCCAATGGCATGATTGTAATTAACAGAATGAACAATCCACAGCCTGCGTAAGCGGATTCCAGATCATTTACCAAGGGAAGTTCACCTATAAATACGGGAAGACTGCCAACATAAAGGGGATCCGATCTTTGAAACCACGAAGTGCTGCTAAATTCAATCCTCAACTACAGATTCAGTCATGGCGTCAAGTATAATCTTATGGTGAAGGAAAACGAATACATCCTCCTTCTCAATCATTCATCCATCCTTCCTCTCCACAAATTCTACGATTCTCTTGTATAATTCCTTGGACTGAACTATATAAACAAGGGTATATTGAGTGGATATAGAGATGTATGAAAAAAGAGAGTTGATGTATTTTGTAATCTTCATTATAAGACAGGAAATCACCTTCATAGTGGACGTAGGCCTCGTTAATGGTTGAACCACTCTAAATTTCGTCTCTGCTTTATTTTTCTCGCATTTTTTACTTTCGATTACTGATTAAACATGGTTCCACTTATTTCTTACCGAATTGGTGAAGTACAGTTTAGTACCCTGGATGTTTAGACGATTTTTGTTGTAAACATTTTGGCACCCACCGTGGGGCCGTGTTCATAATTTCCTTCCGTAGTTCACCAATCTAAAAAAAAAAAACAAAAGCACTTTCTCCTTTGAAACCATGGTTGGATCGAAGAAAAGCGGTAAATCTACTAAAGTCGCTACGATCAATGAGGACGATAATGCTGATGAAACTATACCTCAGATCTTGAATCAAGGGGCTGGGGACACCCCTAGGCCATCTATAACACGAGATGAATTGAATGTGGTTGTAACCAGCTTGAATGAAAAAATGGATAATACAGCGAAGATGATAATGGAAAGATTTGATGTCCTGACCAATGCTCAAACCAATTTGTTACCGCCAAACACTATGGCTAGTACTGGTGAAAAAGAAGGCTCATCAGCCTCAAACCCTGGACGACCTCACAGCCCAGTGAGAGACAGGGGAGAGGCGGGCGTTAAGGATCCTAAGGCCCAATCTCCACAGCGCAAAGAAGGTCGTGCGACGAGTCGCACCAACATAACCTCCCTCAAGAAGGATGCAGGGCGCCGAAGCTTAAACCATGGTCGCGATGATAAGAACATCGGTACCAATCCCGATGAATAAGCAAGTGACGAAAGGCGTATCACGGACATAATCCAACGAGTAATGAAGGAGAAGGCGACTCGAGAAGATAAGGAGAAAGAATGGGAGTTTTCCCCTAGAAAAAATCCATTTACAGAGGAAATCCGTCAAGTGAAGTTTCCGAGGAAATTTATAGCCCCAACAATAGCACCTTATAGCGGTGTCGAAGATCCAACCATTTTTCTATTCAAATATGACCAGCACATGAATAGAGCTAGGGCCACTGATGAAATCAAGTGATTATACTTTCCCGTGTGCCTGGAAGGTGTGGCCTCACTATGGTTCACCAGACTCCCACCTAGGTGTATTGACCAGTTTGCTGATCTGGCAATGAGGTTTCAGGATCAATTCCGATTACAGGCCACTAAGGCAAGGGACGTGATGTCTCTCAGTGACATGGAACAATTGCCTATAGAAACCATCAAAGCTTTCCTTACATGCTTCCATGCAACAGCAGCAGAGGTTATAGAACCGAAGCCATGGTACTTGTTAGCAGCCTTGAAATGGGCTATCGATAAGAAGTAAGAATTCAGAAAGTGGCTCAAGATGAAGATACAATGACTCTAAAGAAGTTCTACAAGAAAGCTGAAGAATACATGAGTGTGGAAACCGATACCCTGAATGCTCAGAAGGACGCAAGTAATAGCACTATTAAGGAAGGGAAGAGCAACGAATCTTCTCAGATAGTTCAGAAGGATAATTCTGGGCATAAGAGAGGGTTTGATGGAAGAGACAGTGGAGTACACAAGAAGTCAAAATTCTTTAAGCAAATAGAATTAACTCCCCTGAATGAAACCCCTGATAAAATCTACTCTGCCATGAAGGACTTAGGCATGTTTCCTCAGGTAAAACCGCAGAGAATCACAGAACAACAGGCAAATTCAAGAAAGTTCTGCCGATTTCATAATCAACCAGGACACAACACAAATGAACGTCGACACTTGAGAAATTTGATTGAGGAGCTCATCCGAAAAATCAATTGCAGCAATATGTTAAGAATCATCAAGACACATCAGAAAGTCAAAGGCAAGGTAAGGTTGCCGATCAGGCCGGGTCGCATGAGATAACCCGAGCGCCCGAAGACTTACGACCGATCATTGACTAATGACCACTGGTCGCAATCCAATTTCCAGAACTGGAAATGCGCGACCCCTATTCTCTTTATTTTACTACTTCTGTAGTCTGTTTTTCCAATTATATTTCCATGAAGTGATCTGTGATCCACCTTTATTGTGTTAAAAACTCTACATGATGAAAGATATTCGCTCACAGATTATAATCTCATAAAAGGCAAAAATTATTTGCAAACTAGTGCTAAAATTGGTCTCTGATGTAGGGCAAGTCGTGCATCGTGCATCAAGAGCATTGGTCAAAACAGGCAGGATAACCAAACCCATCATCCTGTAGAACTCAAAAGGAAAGGACCATTCCGAAGCAATTCGTGAAGAGCACACCAAAATCCGAAGGCAACGCTCTTTACTTTCTTTTCTAAAAAAACTAGGCTAGATAACACCAGCTCTAGGATCGGAAGGTCCCATAAACATGCTGGAAAGACCAACACAAAAAAAGAAACCTTGACCAAAAGGAGGTGGCCATCCTTGTTCTTTGTTGTTAACCAAGTCAAACAAAGCCAAGGTTGGATTATAAAAGCAGAAATCCTAGCCGAAAGGGGGTATCAGAAATCCTAGCTGTATTGGGGTATCCAATTTAGGTCTCTATTTGATCATAATAGCCGGGTCAAATAAGATCGAATTTGGGTCGAAAATTGTAACCCAAGTCCTCCCACGGGGGCACGTATCCAAAACCAGCCTCCGAAGGGCTCGGGTCACTGAGTTAGTGAGATATGGGATTGGGTACATTAAAAAAAACACAAATTGAACATGCGGAAATACATTTAATCATGTTTCCGAAGGACTTGGGACGCCAAATAAATGAGGAGCAAGATTAAATGTACAACAAGATATCTGTGCCTGATAAGAGTGCTCATCCAAAAATGAACTTTAAAGTTTTGAATTACCAGACCGAATAAAAATGCGAATATATGCATAATAAGAACTAAACCCCTCAAAGAAGGGGCAAAAGTTGAAATATGATGTCCTAAATTCAAAGCAAACCAGCGATATTAAATGACGAACGACATAAGAACGTAATCGTCGCATGACCCATAAAAGGGTAATACGATGCAAACAAATAAAATTGCGATAAGTTATAGCATTTCAATGCTAACGCATGATAACAAAATACAAATCCGTCATAAAGACACATAGTCGTAAAGTTGGTACTGCAAAATGCAAAACAACAGCATATCATGTGGCAATTTTTTCAGGGACATCATGGCCATCAACCAAATGAACCTCAGAAGTACCTTCATTACCAACAGAAGGTTCCATCATAAAAATTTGGGATCCCGAAACTTCATCCCCTGTAGGACTGGGGGCATGAACAAGAACAACATTCTAGACTTCTTTTCCAAGGGATCAAGCTCGTTCACCAGCCAATATGCTCCTGCCTTTTTCCAAAGCGTCACGATCTTTCGCCTCAAGGAGGGCTTCTTGCAGAGCACTATCTTCCTTATCTTTGGAGTAACTGAACACCTCCTCCCAGACGAGGGCTAATGTACGGGGAAAATCCTTGTTCAAATAGTTCAAGCTTCCGTGGGTCATAACGCTGAGGGTGTAAAATCGAAACAGGGTCTCTTTAGATCTAATTCGGGCTCACTCAAGATCGCCGGTTAACCTCGCTTTATCTCCTTCTAGAGTTTCAAGAGCCTTACTCTGGGAAGCGAGTTTACCTTCGAGCATTTCTTTCTCCCGCCGACAAGAAACCGTAGTCTGTTGTATGGAAATTAATTGAGATTCAGCAAACTTACGGCCAGTTTGAGCTTCATCAAGTTGTTTCTTGGCGGCTTCAATCTCTTCCTGAAATCTTCTATTGTCGGCTTCCAAGCTGCTCATCCTGTTGTTCCCATCCTTAAAGAACGCAATTTCGGCCGCTTGACTTTCAATCATACGGTTCAGTTCAATCTTATCGTTCTCCAGAAATCCAATACGTTCAAGATGCTGAGTATTCAACTTCTGGAATTCAAAGCAGAACCTATCCCAAGACTCAAATTGCTTTTTGGAAGTATCTTTGGCTTCATCTAACTGAACTTCAAGCTGATCCACGGCAGTGGCAAGCTGGGAGGTCACATAGTTTTTTATGGCACCAAACTCCCCGACGACACTCTGGTCATCATATGGAGACAAGTCTAAATCAAGGTCCATCCCCCTTAGGTCCCAGTCTCCGAACCTGTCCTTAAACTTAGGATTACCAGGGGCAACTCTGTAGGGAGGTCTGTCAAGAATCGCTTGAATCTGACAAAGAGCAAGTGCATCAGGAATAGAGTATCTAGTCAACGGCTTAACAAGGACCGAAGAACTGGGGCATGAAAGTTCAGCCTGTTCAGAAGACCCATCAAGCCCATCTTATTTATTACTACCTCCTCTCATCTCGGTATCCTGGTTTTCTCCTCCTGATACCCGAGAATGATCATGCTTCTTGTTCTTTACCAAACTCGCCAGTGGTGCTTCAAGATCATCTTGGGTTAGAAGGTCTGAAGATGGACGGGAACGCTTGAGACAATGGGAAAGACTAGATTGTAAAATATTCCATGGATCGACGAGAGAAAATTGCTGAGAGAAACTTTCCTACAAAGTTGATTCCATTCCTGAATCTAAGAAGAAAAAGAAGATCCAAGCACCTTAGTTGAAGAAAGATGAGAAAAAAAGTTAGGAAAGAGGATACATAAAAAACATGAAACAACGAGGCTAAAGTGGTTAAAAGCTTTATGATATATGGCTTTGACCCAAAAACAAGGGTTTTTCCATAACGTTCTCACAATTAAAAGGTTTTTGAAATATAAATGTTCAAGTAGCGATCTTACACTGAACGAGGTCTCCAGCCAAGTCGGGGGAATTAGCTCCTTTAAAAGCCTCCAAACCATCTTCCTCTTGGACTTCTTTAGAAGAATTCTCTCCGCCTCCCGGGTTTTCTACAGAAGTTTCGACAATTTCATCAAGCCGCTCTGCTTCCTGAACTTGGTCCGAGGCAACCTTCGAAGTGGTCATGTTCTCATCTCCTCGGGCAGCTCCCTCTAAGGAAGACCCATCTTCTTCGCGCAAAACCACTGAAGTCTTAGAATCTTTGTGCTTTGGGTGCTTGGATGCTACCTTTTTGACAAGGGTCGCTTTGCTACTGAAAGATACCTCACTGCTCCCTATGACGCTAGAACATCCTTTTTCCAAGGATTTCTTGACAGGGGATTGGCTGATAGCTTTCTTTTTGCTGGAGGTACCCACCGGAAAGGTACGCAGAGATGAAAGCAAATTGTATTGCCTTAAGAACCCTTCGTTGATCAAGAATTTCCTATTCCTCTGGCCCTCGTCAATGGCTAATAATGAGTTGCATAGATCTTGGTTAAAGGGCATGCTTTGTTCGGGAAGCGCTGCAGCATGTCCAAAAGATATATTTTTTTTTAAAAAGGGGGAAGAGCGGACAAGATGGAGTTTAAGGAATAAGGATACTCACCAACTTTCATCCAAAGACCGCAGAAATTATCAGGACATCAGATGAAGAAGTATTGATTGGGAAATCCTCGCATGCTGTCTACTGAACCAATGATTATTTTCAAACCCCAGCTTTCCACAAAGATAAATGAGGGACGCTAGTTTCTTGTCCTAAAAGCATACAGTGAGCATATATCCTTAAATGAAGGAGCCCGATGTTTCTCCCTCATAAAAAGGACATAAAGGCTTGTCAAAATAGCGTAACCATTAGGATGTAACTTATACGGGGCGATGGCCAAGTTCCGCAGAATCATCTCTATATGAGGATTAAAGGGGGGAACCGCTCCGCTTTTCAACATGCCACGAGTAACAGTAACATATCCTTTAGGAGGGATATCTGCAAACTCTTTTCCCGCAGGCAACTTGGCCTCTTCTTTTTCCGAAATACCAAATTGTTTGCACAGTTGATGGAACGAGCTGGGAGGAAGCTCCGCCGGGTGCTTCTTGCTGGGCACTTCAGAAAGTACACGAGGTTGTGGGAATTCCCAGGCAGCACCCATCAAAGAAACATCATGGGGCATAGACGTAACTTGGTCAGAGCTTTCTGCTCGATCCAACCTTCTGACCTGGTCCGACATAGATAGCTTCCTGGAATTATGAAATTTTAGAAAAAGGAAAGCCCTACTTAAAAACCCCAAAATCGCACGATCAAATTCATGCTCCGAAATTGGGTTAAGATAAAATCAAGGGAGAAATTCGCTTACAGATGAGCGAACAGTCTTAAATCTAGGCAAACAATCTGGCCAAACCGATCTCAAGATTGCAGAAGCTTCGATGATGGTGCCGCAGGCGAATGCAAATTGGAACAACAAAAGAACAATGTGTTCAGGAGTTGCAAAAGGGATCCAAATGGTAAAGAAGACTGCTTAGAACAACATTACCATTAAAGCTTTCTTTTGGAAAAGAAGAATATAGCGAAATAATATATAAAAGATAGACGAAAGGGCTAACAAACCAAAATAGTATTTTCATCCGGTCGCCCAACAACCCAATGATCAAATCAATGGGCCCAGCATTCGAACAAGCGAGGGATCATCCAAAACAAGCGCACATAGGTATGCGTGGGAAAACCAATCAAAAGCGAACAAATAAGAGGAAAAAGAGGAAGATTAAAAGGCGTATATCTAGAGTATCCTCTCCACGTCAGCATAAGTGCTTGATTACACAAAAGTGTCTCATCAAGTCCTAACTGGCATCCCGAAATTCAGCTATTCGCACAATAATCAAAAGACACATCGAGCCTCTCGCTTACAGGAAAGGACAATACCAACCAGCTACCATGAAGCAACCTCAATCTTTTACATGAACGACCCCTTGATAAATTCTACCATACAATGTGCAACCAAAAATGTCGAAGCCAGTAATTCCTTACTAAAAAGAAATCACAGACTTCAAGGAGCAAGTGTTAATCCCTAAAAAATCCATACGCACATTGAGTAAAGAATACGGAGCGGACATCATCAGGGACGGTCGTGCGAAAGGTTATCCGAGGCACCAAAACGTTCAAATATCAAACCCAAGGTAGGTCAAGTCAACCAGTGCAACCGGAGATAACGACATGACATGCTATGAAGAGTGCGACCCGATAAAGATAATGGTCGCATATCCCGTGAACCGCTCAAACACCGAAATAAAACAAGTCACCCGTTCAACATAGGCGGGAGCAATCTTGTAGCGTAGCTGTATGAACAAACAGCACCACACAAAGGCAACAAGAAAATGAGCGCCCTTGAACCAAGAAGGACGGTCGCGCAAGGAACAAAGGAGGATCGACTCCAGCCCCGCATTCTGCCCTTATAAGATTCCCTGAAGCATTCACTCCCACAGGAACACCCGCTTGTATGGACCCTCTCAGCTATACGAGATACTCACCCCGACGAGTCATCCGCACATGATTATTGGATACAACCATGGACAACTGGCTACAGCTAGCCAATGACATGATTGTAATTAACAGAATGAACGATCCACTGCCTGCGTAAGCGGATTCCAGATCATTTACCAAGAGGAGTTCACCTATAAATACGGGAGGACTACCAACATAAAGGGGATCCGATCTTTGAAACCACGAAGTGCTGCTAAATTTGATCCTCAACTACAGATTCGGTCATGGCGTTAAGTACAATCTTATAGTGAAGGAAAACGAAGACATCCACTTTCTCAATCATTCATTCATCCTTCCTCTCCTCAAATTCTACCATTCTCTTGTATAATTCTTTGGATTGAAATATATAAACGAGGGTATATTGAGTGGATATAGAGATGTATGAATAGAGAGAGTTGATGTATTTTGTAATCTTTATTATGAGACAGGAAATCACCTTCATAGTGGACGTAGGCCTCGTTAACGGCTGAACCACTCTAAATTTCGTCTCTACTATATTTTTCTCGCATTTTTTACTTTCGATTACTAATTAAACATGGTTCCACTTATTTCTTACCAATTTGGTGAAGTACAGTTTAGTACCTTGGATGTTTAGACCATTTTTGGTGTAAACATTAACTAATCCCTATTTTAGAATTTCTCCCCCTTTGTCATCAACAAAAATAACCTCTAAATATACTTCCCTTAAATCAACATCATAAATAACTTTTAGTCTATATATCTATCTATTCTAAGAATAGAATACTTAATTCTATTATTAAGTTCTTAATATGTATGACTCCCCATAAATCCATGCCTATATATTTATCTAACTTAAGATTATTCTACTAAACTTAATTATACTTCTACTAAGTCTGTGACCTAATCTAATTAACTCCCCCTATCTCTATGACACTATTAAAGGAAACAAGGGTATAACCAAGCAAATCAATAAAGTATTTACAGATACTTTGTTCAATATTCAAAAGTATTTCAATCATATACAAGTTTTCAAACCAAACCAATTCAAGCAATA
>JASFAX010003115.1:0-43556 GCA_030737875.1 Allium sativum
TAATCCAATTAAAGGCAGGATTAATTTCCGAAAATTGAATAATAATTAAGTAATGATTTTTGATATTAAAATTGAATTGGAGTTTTAATGAATCTTTAATCAGACAGAAATGGGAAAGTGATAATTTAAATTATCAAATATGTGGAATAATCGATAATGGAGTATTACCAGTTTCGCTCCAAACGATAGTTAAATCATTAATTAGAATTGAAACGAGGAATGGTAATTAAATTTACCGATAACGCAGTGGTGTTAGATATGGAGTGCTACAAGTTTTGCTCCGTGGGATGAATAGGTTGGGATTGGATTAATAAAATAAATGATTACTTCGGTAAGGCTCGATAATCCCTACTAGTTTGATAAACCTTAATAGGTTTGAAATTGTGAACAGATAAGAGGAATTCTTTTGAAATGATATTCAAAGGAAGATTAAACAAAATGTTTAAAAGATTTTATCTTTGATAAAATTAACGGGTACCTTTCCCGAATGATATGAATATTTTAATTAGAAAATATTCTGGATTTGAATGAGATGTGTTATCTTTATTTATCACATGATTATAAAGATGCGCCAGTTATTCAGAAAGACCGGGTTTATGCCCATTCTGAGTAACTGATTCGACGATTGAAAGTCGAAGATATTGAGGATGGTGCAAGACCGACATTCTTCACATCGAATGGATTACTACTGATGCCTTAATTGGAGTTGCCGCCTTGAGGGGTTACAGTGGTAGTAGTCCAGAGGTACTTGTTGATTGTTCGGGTATGTGAGGACCTCTCTCCTGTATTGGACATATGGGATGAGGAATAAGGTGCCTCCGGTTTCGTTCAGACCCAGAACCGACTTAAATACGGATTGTGTGTCTGACATTGGATTCCTTTATATTGTATTCGTTGATCTCTGCTAAATATATATATGTTTGGTGTTGAAGAATTTATTCTTTTCTTAACACCCTTCTCTGAGACATACGAGCTTAGAGGTTATATGTTGGTTGATGGTCGATGATATGGTATGGATTGACAGTGTGGCATGCTAAGTTGCATGGATCAAGGCTTTTGTTGAAAAGCAAAGTCTTGTGGTTGATGATCGAAGCATGGCTTTATGTAGCATAGCTTCGTGTTGTAGCGTTAATTCGCGAGCCTCACACCTCGGTATGAGTCAAAAACGGGTTGAGGGACCTCAGGGACGACATGCCGTTTCTTTCTAGCTAGAAGTGGTGTCATGGTATGGAGCCCAGACATTTTTACTTATATGGATGATGTGAGGCGCCTTGGATATCGAGTCTTAGTGACTCAGACATAGGTCCTATAGGACCGATAAATGGGCGTTTAGGAATAATTAATCCTCTAACATATGTGAGGACCGGCCCTGACGCTCCCAGGGTTCACTGCGGGGGAATCGTGAGACATGTGCTAGAGTGTCTCGAATCGGTAGGGATGATCCCTAGCCTTGACTCATGATGGAATCCAATTTCGAATACCCGACTTTCAGTTTTAATCGTAGACCCTAGTATGGTGACATGATATATGGTACCCATGCCGTCTATGGTTGATACATTATATTTGAAGCTGATTTCTTCACTTATAGTAATAATATCAAAATGATTTGTTTTAAACGTACCAATCATATTTGGCCATTATAAGGTAAAACTCTATCATCTGGTTTGTGTTTGCATTATGTGATAGGACCTGAGTCTTATAATGGCTTCATTTTTCGAAAAGCATCGCGTTGTTTATAAATTGTTTTACGGTATCCTTGGGAGGAAACCCGTTCCGTGTTATACGGCGTGGTCCCTTGATTTACCCATTAATTAAAAATCAAGTTTAACAATTGTTTTAGTTCTCACACCAGTCACATGACTGACTCGGAGTTTATTGGTTTAACCTAAACTCTGGGTGCCCTTATTTTACGCATGGGCAGCTAGCTATTTTGGTTTTGTAGATTTATATTTCACAGGATCCTGGTTTATAGCTGGAGGTATATTCGGGAAGCTTTGTACCCGTGTATTATTTTCAGTTGTGCCAGTTGCTATATTTTCCGCTACGCACTGTATTTATACATTCTTATTTCCGCTGCTATGTATTTTAATCTCTGAAATTTTCTGATGTATATTATTTATTCATTTATACTGTGATATTCTTGTACTCTGATGTAAATTGTTGTAAAAGCAATGAAATGTTCTTCTATTTGTGTTATAGTGCGTCGTGTTCTCAACTCAATTTGTCGTTTACTGTCTCTTCGGGGATCGGGAAAGTGTGGATCATTAAAAATATATAACCTCTAAGCTCGTATGTCTCAGAGAAGGGTGAAAAGAGAATAAATTCCCCTCCACCAAATAGATATATATTTAATAGAAATCAATTAACACAGAACGAAATTCAATGTCAGACACACATCCATTTACAAGTCCGGTCTGAACGAAACCGGAGACACCTTATTCCTCGTCTCGTATGTCCAATACGGAAGAGAGGTTCTCACATATCCGGAAAATCAACAAATACTTCTGGACAACTACCACTTTAACCTTTTCTAGGGGGCTACCCAATCCAAGGCATCAGTAGTCAACCTTTCGATGTGAAGATCGCCGGTCTTCAAGCACCGTCTTCAACGTCCTCTGATTTATTCGAAATGAGATTGAACTCTGTCTTTTCAAATAATTCTTGAATATATATAATTCAAATCATTTCATATCGTTAATATTTTTTATAACTATTTATCTCTATTTCATTAATATAAAAATAGCCTATTTAATTCGAACGATGTTTCAGGTCATTACGAGGCCTAGCGCTGTTTTCATTCAGATTTGAATTTAACATTTCTCGAAATCTAGCCATTGGATCTTAACAAAATTAATATCGATGAATAGATCTTTTCAAAACGAACCCAACGGTTCCAGTTTTGGAAGAATCCGATGGTCGGATCTTTTGGGTATAATCATTTAAAGTTACGATTTCGAAACGCGAACTACCGTGCGCGATTCGTTTAATTTTAATTTATATATATATATATATATATATATCGTTCAACGATTTCAACACCATCAATTCTATTGCATGTAAATTTTTATACACTTCATGTTCATGTCAACATTTTATTTTTAATGAACAAAACTATATTTTAAGACATGTAAATTTTATACACTTCACATACATGTTAAAAGTGGCATTTTTACCCTACAACATATATCTACATGTAATCATTTTATTCTATCTAACATGTTAAAATGTCGTTTTAATAATAAAACATGTTAATCTAACATATACTAAACATATCATTTTTAATGTATAAACAATTTATAATAAACATGTTTATTTAAGAATAAAAAGATTATTTTTTATTATAAATCATGTTCATGTTTCTACATGACAATAAAAATATGAATTTGTATTATAAATAATTTCATGTTCCTACATGACAATAAAAATATGAATTTTTATTACAAATCATTTTCATGTTCCTACATGACAATAAAAATATTATTTTTTAGCGTCAACAACTCTACGTCATATTTCATGTTCATACTTGATAATAAAAATATAATTTTGTCATATTTCATGTTCATACATGATAATAAAAGTATAATTTTTAGTGTCAACAACTCTATGTCATATTTCATGTTCATACATGATATTAAAAGACTAAATTTTAGCGTCAACAACCCTATGTCATATTTCCTGTTCATACATGACAATAAAAGAATAATTTTTAGCATCAACAACTCTATGTCATATTTCCTGTTCTCACATGATAATAAAAATATAAATTTTTATCACAAATCCTTTCCATGTTCTTATATGAAAATAAAAATATAAATTTTTATTGTAATTCCAAAATATGACATTTCAGTGTTTCTACATGTAAATAAAAAGGTAACTTTCATCGCATATCAAAGTATGTTGTTTCAGTGTTTTTACATGTAAATAAAAAGATAATTTTCATTCCATAACAAAATATGTAATTTACACGTTCCTAAATGTAAATAAAAGACAATTTTTTTTAACTCTAATCAACATATGGTCATTTACATGTTCCTAAATGTAAATAAAAGATAAATTTTAACGCTAATCAACATATGTTCATTTACATGTTCCTAAATGTAAATAGAAGATAATTTTTTTAATGCTAATCAACATATGTTCATTTACGTGTTCCTAAATGTAAATAAAAGATAAATTTTAATGCTAATCAACATATGTTCATTTACATGTTCCTAAATGTAAATAAAAGACAAATTTTAACGCTAATGAACAGATGTTCATTTACATGTTCCTAAATGTATATAAAAGATAATTTTTCATTGTAATCAAAATATGATAATTTCAGTGCTTCCATATGACAATAAAAAGGTGATATTTATCGCATAACAAAATATGACAATTTCACGTCCAATCATATTTTAATATCTAATATTTTTATTAACATACATGATAAAAGTGACGATTCCATGACAAATCATATTTTAATGTCTACTTTTTAATGCAACAATCATACAATGTAAATATAATTTTCATTGTTAGATCTATTTGATGAAAACAACTTACAACAAAAATGAAGTTTTTATTGTTTAATCTTTTTAATGGAAAACAACCTACAATAAAAACGACATTTTTAATTTCTAATATTCTTATTGAAACTAGATGACGATAAAAATATGATCTTTAGTTTCTAATTCTTTTATTGAAACTAAGTGACAATAAAAATATGATCTTTATTTTCTGATCTTTTAATTTAACCTAAATAACAATAAAAATATGATCTTTATTTTCTAAATTTTTTTATTGAAACTAATTGACAATAAAAATATTGTAACGATGCTGATTTTGCTCGGACCAAATCGATCACAAAATCGACCAAGACCGTTCGAAACCAGGATACGCTAACTTTGGGCATACAATACACCATCCTTGTTTGGAATGCCTGGTAATAGGGTGCAACATGATACGCAGGTTCTCGCCATGTGGTTTGGTGGTGAACAGTGGGCTCTTACCGCTATATGTCCCTGTTTAGGGTTGGATTAAGGGTCGAGAATAGACATCCCACTTTCGAAACTTGAACATAAATTCTGATGATGCTCGAGCAATCATCAGAATCATCTCCGGGCGACTAGAGTATTATTTTATATCTATCCATTTGACTGATATGGATTGGGACGATAAATTTTACACGTTGCCCAACTGCACAAATAAAATATATGTTTGTTGATTTGAAACCCTACACGTGTATTGGGATGATATTTGACATACACTAATCCCAATGGTTTAGTGATATGTCAACCGATTGGTTGATAGACTCTTGTAAGCGTTAATTAATTATAATTAATGCTTATGCAGTTGTGTAGTGCACTTTGGATGATGGTTGATTGCTAATCATTGCTGTTATATACATGTGTTGTATGAAATCCATATAAATCACATTATACTGTAACTTACTGTGTCTGATTCCAATTCAGAAGCAAAGAATATTTTAAAATGAGGAATATTTTAAAGAGAAAATTAGTTTAAAGGAAAAAGTTTAATAATATTTAAATTTAACGGACGTTAAGTTTTAACTTCCGTCTGAAGGACACGCGGCAAATTCTCCATCATGTTCATTAGTTTTATTTTCTTCTACAAAACTACTTTTTCAATCTTCACTAAAAATGGCAGCCCTAGTCTCGCTCTAAAATTCTTCTCTTATCATAGTTCAGGTTTCTCACGCGATCGACTATAGCAATTGAAGAGAATTCGCCGACTTCCTCAGATTTTACACAAAAACCCAAGATTCAAATCTCTCCAAAACTAGGGTTTCTCCAAGAACTATGTCTTCTCCACGAACATCAAAACCAGTTTCTCCAAGCATTAGGTCTTCTCCCCAAAAGTCAAAACCAGTCGATTCGAGTAATATTTAGGGGAAAAAAAGAAAATCGAGAAGATTATTCGCCGCTGAGACCGAGAAACAAGACTAACTAAAGCAACATAAGTTGTACGATGAAATAATCAGTAGGAAAAGGGAATCAAAGGTATAACATTAGATCTATATTTTTTATAGAAACATATCATGTTAAAATGATAGTTCAAAATATCATATTATTAGTTGCAAGCATTATACAGAAATATTATATGCATACTTGTATAATGATACCTAAACATACCATTAAAAAATGATATACAAATATATCATGGAAAAAGTTTAGTTGAATACGTCAAATTGTTTTGCTGTGTGCTCTATGGGTAATGATAAATGATATACAAACATATCATTCAATGTTTTGGAAGCATTATACATATTATTAAAATGATAGTTCAAAATATCATATTATTAGTTGCAAGCATTTTACAGAAATGCTATATGCATACTTGTAGAATGATACCTAAACATACCATTAAAAAATGATATACAAATATATCATGGAAAAAATTTAGTTGAATACGTCAAATTGTTTTGCTGTGTGCTCTATGGGGAATGATAAATGATATACAAACATACCATTCAATGTTTGGAAGCATTATACATATTATTAAAATGATAGTTCAAAATATCATACTATTAGTTGCAAGCATTATACAGAAATGTTATATGCATACTTGTAGAATGATATCTAAGCATACCATTAAAAAATGATACACAAATATGTCATGGAAAAAGTTTAGTTGAATACCTCAAATTCTTTTGTTGTGTGCTCTATGGAAATGATAAATGATATACAAACTTATCATTAAATGTTTGCAAGCATTATGCATATTATTAAAATGATAGTTCAAAATATCATATTATTAGTTGCAAGCATTATACAGAAATGTTTTATGCATACTTGTAGAATGATACCTAAACATACCATTAAAAAATGATATCCAAATATGTCATGGAAAAAGTTTAGTTGAATACCTCAAATTTTTTTGTTGTGTGCTCTATGGAAAATGATAAATGATATACAAACATATCAGTCAACGTTTGGAAGCATTATACATATTATTAAAATGATAGTTCAAAATATCATATTATTAGTTGCAAGCATTATACAGAAATGTTATATGCATACTTGTAGAATGATACCTAAACATACCATTAAAAATGATATACAAATATGTCATGGAAAAAGTTTAGTTGAATACCTCAAATTGTTTTGTTGTGTGCTCTATAGGGAATGATAAATGATATACAAACATATCATTCAATGTTTGGAAGCATTATACATATTATTAAAATGATAGTTCAAAATATCATATTATTAGTTGCAAGTATTATATATAAATGTTATATGCATACTTGTAGAATGATACCTAAACATACCATTAAAAAATGATATACAAATATGTCATGGAAAAAGTTTAGTTGAATACCTCAAATTGTTTTGTTGTGTGCTCTATGGGGAATGATAAATGATATACAAACATATCACTCAATGTTTGGAAGCATTATACATATTATTAAAAAGATAGTTCAATATATCATATTATTAGTTGCAAGCATTGTACAAAAATGTTATATGCATAGTTTTAGAATGATGCGTAAACATAGCATTAAAAAATTATATACAAATTTATCATGGAAAATGTTTAGTATTCACATATACACATATATCACGGAAAAATGATATACAAATATATCATGGAAAAAATGATATAAAAATATATCATGGAAAAACCTGATTAATGATGGAAAATGAAAATCAGGTTGTTTCGACATAGTTGTCACTAGCAACTTCAAAGGGAAAAAAGGCAACTGCATTGGAGAAAGGAAAACGAGATAAGGTACATTTGTTATTAACTTAATTTTTCTCGTGTTGATCTTCTACTATCTTTTATATTCACATATACACATAGGCACATGCACTATGTAAGCATTGTACAAAAATGTTATATAAAAATGTTATATTTTTTGGCAAATATGAAGAATTAACGCTCGTTCCCCTGTCTCGATTTTACGGATTATGCAATTCTATTTTCATTGCCTTTGCACAAAGCCACATTGTAGCCAACACCTTGGCACATCCCCACTGACCATCCAAACTAAGCACATCCAACACCTTCCAGTTCCAACAAACTACACTCTGCCATCTACCTAACGCTTTACCAATTACGCACAGTTACATCACAAACTGAACAACGAGCATACTGCAATCCATCAGTAAACCAGGCTCTACCTTCTGCATATCACCACCCCACTTCTAGCCGCAAACTAGTTTCTACAAACCTCCCCCATGACCACAGTTTGAACAACACATTATTATCTAATCTTGTACACTATATTACTCTCTTTTTTACACACTATTACTTGGATACGATTGATAGATGTAACTTTCACTTTTCTTATACTTGGGTGCTATTGATAGATGTGAATGAAAGTTTCACTTATCATATAAGGTTCTAATGATAAATGAAATTGACATTCGTAATGATAGTTTAATATAACACATACTGGGTGCTAATGGTAGACATGCAAATGACATTTGGAATGATGATTTCATATATCATATTATTGTTTTGTATTGATATATACATGACAGTGGAAATGATAGTTTCACATATCATATACTTGTTTACTAATGATAGATGTAAATAGCGCTAAAATTAATTATATGTACATTGATTCATTCAGAAAATATTGTGCAGGAATCAACAGTGAAAGGAATGAAGAAGTTAAAGGCAGCAACAACGAAAAAAGCAAAAAAGGCATCTTAAGAAAAAATTAAATATCGTTGTAGCTTGATGCCTATGATAAAAATTTCCAAAAAATTATCCAAAAAGGTGATGATCTTGCAAATCAACTTAATTTTTTAAATCAAACCCCATTTGAAAAGTTTGTTTAGTCTTTTTCAAACAAATTTTAACCATTTCGGCTTTCACTAAATCATCTACAACCTTAGATGATATAGTAGAAACATTTTCTACTGAGGAACAAGCTTTCAAAATTGGGAATGTTTTTCTAAAATTGGAACCAGAGGATATTTCAATTCTTTTCGGATTACCTATGAGTGGTATTAACTTCTTACCAGCACCTAAAATGAGTTTCCAAGTTCTTCTTGACAATTGTAAAGACTTTGTTTTAAGAAATTTTGGTGCTGTAGAGCATATCTCGAAAGACCTTACAATTTCTAAATTAAACAATGTGATGGAGACAAAAAAACTGAAAATGAAATCGATTTTCCGAAACTAATCTAAATTCTTGCAATGATCACCTTCTTTTTTCCCGACAGTCAAAGAATTTCGCCATGGGGGATACATTCCTTATATCATTGATACAAGGAAAATGAACTCGGTATCTTGGCCTCTTTCAATCCATTATTCTTTGATTAGATCTTTGACGGCCTTTAAAACAAAGCCAAGAAGCATGCCGGGTGGTTCCATGCTTCCAATGGTAAGTACATCATTTTAACTTTATATTCATGCATTTATTTCTGTAAATTAAATTATGCATATTCTATGTTTTAACAAGTAAAATTTTATTTTCAGTTTTTTCAATGCGAGCATGTTAGTTTGATATCTCTGTTGCCAAACTACTCTTCAACATTGCCAAGATTTGGAAGATGGAATATTTCTAGCTTAAAGAAGGTTGTATCAAGAAATATTTTGTCAAAAATGGATGATGAAAAGGTATATTTTAACACACAAAAAAATAGATACATACAATAAATGTTAACTAGGAATATAGTGATAGTAGTCATGTTATTATGATACATTCATAGTCTATATGATGGTTAAATTTATCGTTAATGCAGAAATAGAATTCAATGTACTTAATTCTAAAGAATGATAGTTATATATAGCATCAAATGGAGAATGATAATTTCACATAGCATTAGTTAATTTATTGGATGTTACTCAATCATTTTGATACATGTTATTATACATATTTTTGTTGAATTGAGAAACATATCAGAAGATGAAAAAGATCTTCTTGAAAAAAGGCCCTAACATCAACATCTTCAGATTGAAACCAATGAACATATGGATATGCAACCAACAAATAGTCTGATAGAGACATTGAGCAAACAATAGAGTTTTTGCAACAGTATAACAAGGATTTGGAACAGAAATTAATGAAGAACGAAGAAGAATTTGAAATTGAGCAGCATAAAAGAAGGGATGCTGAAGCCCTTGTGGTAGAGCTAAAAAAGAAAGTAACAACGTTGGAATCAAAAAAATTACAAGAAGTAGAACCACCAACATTTAATCTTGATGTAACACAGCAAATGCTAATGCTGCAACAAGGAAAAAAAAAGACACAACTGGTGAAGTCCTTGATACTGGGAAAAAACAAGAGGATAAACACAAAAGTTCGAAGGAAAAAAAGGAAATCCTGGAAAAGAATGCAAAAACAATGAAAAAACCAAGCTCTTTAGTAGAGAGGGTTAAAAGCCGCAAACGAACGAGTACTTTTGATTTGGAATCCCAATACAAATTAGTTCAAAGGCAAAAAAAAACAAGAAGAAAACAAAAGTTGAAGAAAATAAAGAAGGTGAAGATGACGAAGTTGAAGAAGATGATGTAGGTGAAAATAAAGAAGGTGAAGATGACGAAGTTGTAGAAGATGATGTAGGTGAAAATAAAGAAGCTGAAGATCATGAAGAAGCTGAAGAAGTTGAAGAAGCAGAAGAAAGTGAAGAAAGTGACCAAATGTCATTAGAAAAATTATCTAAAAATGAACAGTCTGATTATGAAGAGGAAATTGAAACTGAATCTGAAACACATAAAAATGAAGAGATGGTTGATATTGATAGATATTCGCCAACAAGAAAAGGTTACAAAAGCAAAGATATCACAAAAAGCCATATCCTGAAATTATTGAATAGAGCACAACAACAGAAGATTATCACTTTCTTCAAATTCAAGGAAAATGAGAAGTAAGATTTTTAACTTGTTTTCTTTCTTAATATTTGTAACATTGTAAGCTTTGAATAAAAAAATGACTTATAAAATGTTGATAATCAATTGCAGCACTATAGCATACCACAAAGACGAAGGAAACCTAGGAGGAATAACTCTAGTGAAATCAATGCTAGAGGATACTCTTTATGATGGGCTCACCGACGGTCGGGTATATATCAAACTAGAATTTTGAGAGCAAAAAAAAGAGTAATAGGGTGTACAAGATTGGATAATGATTGGTAAACATATCGTTCATCTTTTCATACATTTTGAGCAGTATTCTTAGTATATATATGAATTGAATGAGGGGAATGAAAGCTAGAAGTAACATCACTATATGTTAAATACCTATGAATGTATAGGATGGAAGAATGGTAATTAAAACTATCATTAACAGTTTTTAGTGCATATGTGTATAGGATGGTAGAATGACAGTTAGAACTTGCATTCAGACTTCCAAATTGAATGTAAATGTATTGAATAACAGAATGAGAGTTAAAAGTAGCATTAGTATTTAGTGAGTGCATGTAAGTATATTGAATATCCAAGACGCTAGTTTAAACTATCATTTGCATTATTTAGTGCAGTAGACATGTAAATGATAGTGAAAACAAGAATTAAAAGCCCTGGTTTATGAATGTAGAAATTTAATTATTCGATAGAACTTAAAACTTCCTTTCTTTGGTTAAACAGCTGATCTACTGGTTTTACTACAATCAAGAAATGTACCCGCATGGTTATTACTTAACTACAATCATGATGGTAAGTATAAGCATTCAATTACAAATGCTTTAAAAAAAACTCTGTTCTAATACATACGAATATGCAGAATGCTTTAACAAATGATCAGAAAATAGTGATCAATGACATAGTCATACCAACAATTCAAAAGATTGTCAAAGATGAGTTGTGCGATAAAATTTTCTTCCCTTTGCATTTTGGAAACCATTGGACCTTGATGGTACTAAATTATGAAATAATGCAGTGGAGTCATTACGAATCAACAAAACCTAAAACCATATCAACAGGACATCAAACCCCAACTACAACCAAGTCATCATCACTATAAGAGAATTCTTATTTTTTTAACAACTCTACAAAAAAAAGTCAACACTAATATATATACATATATATATATATATATATATATTGCAGAAAAATTTGATTGAGTCGCTATTCAAGGATGCGTGGGGAAGACAAGGTATAATGAACAAGCAATTCAACAAACCAACAGTGCAGCAGCCTAAAAGTCCACCACAAGATTCTGATTCGTAAATAACTTATTTTATTCTCGGTTTACTAAATGTATGTGTTAGGATGCATTGATAGATAATACATGAAAGTAGAATATCAATATTTAATAAACAACAGACAATAATTATATGTATAGTAATTGAATGATAATTCAGTATATCATTTGATTTACATGCATCATATGAGAATTTGAGATGATAGTGTATGTTTATTCAATTAATACTGGAAACCAAACCGTGAATGCATAGTGCGTAGACTCTGTTCCTATTTGAAACAATCAATGATTTTTATATTATGCATCTGAATATGTGTGTTTAACTTCTTCTGGAATGAACGGGAGAATTAGAACGGATCTGGACATTTTCTTTTAAGCCTGTAGCATATATAAAAGGAAAAAAAAGACTCTGTTTTGTCTAAAAACCAAATATCTTGAACCAAAATCCAGAACACACCTAGCTTGGTGATGCCTGTATGCAAGTACTTGATTGCACTTTAGGTAGTGGTACAAATCTATATACATATATTCTGGTAGCATTATATTTTACTACATGACCGAAAACAAAAGAAAATGAAACATCAGATGTAGTCGTCCCGAATAAGCTACATGGCATATTCAAGGTGGGAATTATCAAATCCCAGATCAATAATTCAGAAATCAGATTGACCAGTCGAGGACATTCTATGGTGGCAATCAGATTTGTTGACGAAGTTATTATGACTAACTGATGCACGGAGGCAGTGTACATGTGCCGATGTGATTTTACACAGTGCTATGCATGCATTTTGTTTCCCGGGGTTTGAAAACTTTTAATTGCATGTGATCATGCTTGTAGAATGAATAAATATGCAATTTCCGCTTAAAGCATGTCTATATTGAATAAATATGCAATTTTACTGGAATGAATAAATATGCAAAATGACAGTCCTGAAGTAAAGAATAATAACTTAATTTAACATTAGTTTATACTGTAATATTAACTACTATCTCTACATTTGATACAAACTTGATTGTGGTTTCATCGTGATGGCAAACATAAAAAAATTGGACAAGGAAGAATTACCGACGAGTTACACAAAAGAGACAATAAGAATGCTAAGAGTTGCAGTTGCTTTTGATGTACTGAACGACAGGAAATACAGTTGGTCACCAGACAAACATTAAGCATGATGATGAGTAAAGCTGTTGCTGATAACAACTAATGATAGATAGTCTTACAAATTTTCTATCGATTTTAATTTGTCTTTATGAACTGCTCAAATAGGATTGTAATTTATGGATTGAAGTTTTAATAGTCTTTTTTCGTTGTACTTTCGCTGTACGAACTACTGGGAGTATATTAAAATGTAATTGGCACGTGAATTTGAATGCATTTTCTATATTTTTGATGTGGAGACAATATTTTATATTGAAATGCTATGTAAAACTAGCGTTACGTGAAAATGAAATTCTGTTGTGACATTTCAGTATCATTATGGTAAATAGAAACTCTGATTAGAGTTTTCAATGTTGAAATTATATGTCACGTAAAATGCATACTACTTATAATGGAATGTTTGTTAAATTTAGCATTCGACTGAAATGGTAACTACAGGTAGGCTCGTACAATATACTCATGAATTCATCTAAATTAGAATTATAATTGAACAAAAAAAAACCTAAATTCACCAAATAATGTAAACATTTAATTCATTTTTACAGTAGGCTTCCCATGTTGTCCACCATATCAGCACATCACAACTTAACCTCAAATAAGTTAAAAGAGTTTTCCTAATAAAAGAGCATATGAGATATTATAGTTTGTAGTATTAGGCCAATTGGATGATCAATTGAAAGTATTTCATACAAGATGCATACTAATGATAAAGGAATGTTGGTTACAACTAGCATTCAACTGAAATGATAAGTACAGGTAACATTGAAAAGAATTGGTAAAATTGAAATGATGAACTCATGCACTGAACTAAAGTACAGTTAGCACTGATAAAATAACCTGAATTTAAAAAAAAAACCTTACTTCAAAGAAAAAGACATTAGACATTACCAGACATTAAAAATTATACTGTAACGTCCCGTCTTTTTGACCGCTTCAAATTGGTAATTAAACCAACTTAAAACGTTCAAATCGACGGATCGTTATTAGCTTACAGAGTTTAAAACAAAATCAACACAGAAATACAAAACAAATAATAACACCGGATTGAACAACGGAATAAAACTCTTATTTATAATCAGAATTTTTGAATACAAAACTTTTCTATATACAACGGAATGAAAATACAGTTTTAATACAAAAAAATTATTTACTGTTTTAACAATCTTCAGATTGCGCGTCTCTTGGAATCCCCAGCTTTGCCAATCTTCGAATTCTAAGCAGTGATCTTTAAATCTGAAATGCTCGTTTCTGACCCCAAGCGTTCCATGCAAAAACATTAAACACTCGAGTTAGGATTAATCATAGTTCAAGTAAATTAACTTCAACATAAACTGAATATAATAGTTAATCCTCACATTAGTCATATGCCAAATAAAATGATGAGGTGTCTGTGCTAATATCGGTTTTTATTTCAGGGGCAAAAGGTCACGGGAGCCTGCATATACACACATGTACAAGTACAGATGTGCACAGCCTCAACATCCCGTGAAACCGAAACTAACTAGTGTGATAGAAGTCACAAAATCTACCTGGATATGCACTCAATACAAAACAGTGAGAGTATCAAGTCAACCAAATGAATGTCATGGAGTGGGTATAACACTATGCAACGTTCCATGCAGGTGAGAATATGTCCAAATAAAATCCTCATGCAACAACATAGATGCCACATGCAGCATGCAAAAATGGGGAAGATTTAAGGTCACAATAAATAGAGGTAACAAAACAAAATTGAGCTACATACGTATGAAAACTCAGCAGTATATGTTAAAGTTAAGAAATCAGCCGGATAAACGGCTCAATTCCAACATGTGGAGCTACATGCATAAATGAAGTAAGTTTTATGCCCAACATGCAGTCGAATATGTGTCTTCAATTCCGACATGTGGAGCTACATGTGTAAACTCAGCAGTATATGGAAAAGTATAGGTAATTTGAGTTTCAACATGGTTTCACTGAATAGTGGTCCTAAAAAAACGCCCATGGCAATATATGTATTCAATTTTGATTTAAGCAGGGCGCATGTACTCAAATATATTTACAGAGGCACATCTTTTCAATTTAAACTAAGTGAACGCAAGTGAACAAGTGCAAAACCAAGTTATGTATGATACAGCAAAGAGGGGGTCAAGCGCCAAGAACATAAGAGGGTAACCATGTACAAGCATATGAAAGAAAATGCCCACACTGTCATGCATTCTACAGCAAGTCAATGGTTAATAAAAATGAATAAATAATGAAAACTTCAGTGCCTCAATGGAACAATACAAAATCTTAAGTATCAAGCACAAAGCAGGCCACCAATTCAGCTTGAAAGCCATGGTTCCATTTAAATTAGAAATCAGAACGCTTTAGGTTCACAACAGAGTACTTTCATTGGTCATACTGGTTAATCTAGTTTGCAAATAAGTTGGGTGATCTAAGCAAAAAGGAAAACCAAAGATTTCTAAATAATGTGTCCAAAGGGGTATAAGCTCGCATACACAATTCCCTCTCCAGTGAACTGAGTACTACGGCAACGCACACAACATGACAGCAGGAATCCAGAATTTTCGGTATATAGGCTATGGAAAAAATTCCAGGTCTATGGTATTTTAGTTTCACTTGCATATAGTTTCAAAGCAAAAATCAGTATTTAACAAATAACATAACATAGTAAGTCATTTGGTATATACCATTTTTTTTTAAAAAAAAAAAATCAAAATCAAAATCTGAGAACATAGATTACTACCAAGAACTTCCAAAATATTATACTAATATGTTAATTCAGATCTGTATACTAAATTTCCAGCATAGTTTAAATGATTGGATTCTACACGCACAGATGCATTCACATATACATAGTTATGTATACACACACATATGCAGTTCATATTCTCACGTAGAGGACAAGGGATATAAACTAGGATAGTTTGCTTTACAAAGAAAACAGAACTATAAATGACCAGAACAGTCCTTATCATTGTATATATAAGGATTGGGAAACCATATGAAATTAACAAATTAAAGCAACATCAAGTTGGCAAATTTCCTGGTTGCACTCACACTGAGGTGGCCAGGTTTTGTCCCCTCTAAACTTATAAGCCAGGCCGTAACTAGCAAGGCAGGCAAGTAACAACTTTATATTTTGAGTATCCAAAGTTGAATGATTCTATTTTTGGTTTTGCCTGGAATGATTCTTGGTCCATGCGTGTGAGTTGACAAGCATGTTTAACCTCTTACATTTAAGAACTACAATGTATACATGTTATAATAAACTTAAGACCATTCATTCTTTTTCTTTTGTTTTTTACAGTCATATTTAATTTATTATATCTTTGCCCCATAGTTCAAACACCAACATAATGAACATCTATACACTCAGTGACATTAACTAGCATAAAAATTTCATCCTTAATTTGTTTAAACTTCTCTTACCATTATGTTTACTAAAAATCAGAACATAGACTTGACTATGAGCTCATAGACCCGCAGCATATTTAACTGGCATATTTAGGCAAAATACGACCAATTAGCTAGTCTAATATACTTTATGTAGTCTGTAGATACCCATCATTAACTGATATCATCGTGGTTAGTGAACATCTATACATCTTTAAGTTTGACATCATTAACCCATTATTATTATTATTATTCCTTCATGACATTTTATTTCAGTAAACATGAGTTTAGAGGTACCAACTATCCACAATTTCATGTACCGATACTCATGAATATACATATATATATGTATACTCACCCCCGGCACACAATATGCATTCATGTTTTTATATTCGAGTTACTCAGTCTAACACACTAAGCAATGGCAGCACTGAAAGACTCTAACAACCATTTCAGGTTACTGGAAATAACCAATTCAGGTTACAAACTATTATGCAATTTACAAGCCACTTCTGCCATGCTATATGTATATATCGTTACACATGTATACACACATACAATGTGTATATACACATGTTATCCTGATGTGTATACAGATTTAAATTAGCATGGCTGTCGAGGACCCAACAATCATTACAGATACGGCACGGTCACTGACAAAGTCCTAGGGGCAACCAAGTCCAAGAAAGAAAGAAAAAAACAGGAACAGGGCAACATATACATTCGAATAGGCTGGCCTGGCAGTAAAAATCCGACGGACTTCAAATGAAAGTTTATGTGCAATGAGTTAAAACAGTTAATAATATCCAAGTAACAAGGTCAAGAGACATCCTTACAACACAGCCAAGATTTAACTATCATATTAGTTTTTTTTATTGAAACTAAAACACTTGAAAAACGATGTAAATCGTGAGTCGAAACTCACCATTACAGTGATGGAAAAAGGCTCAGGCCTGTAGCGTCTTGGCAGCGAACAGAGGAGTAGGTGACCACACGGTGGCTTCGATTGCAAGAGTGATGCTAGGATTTTGATTTGGGCCTGTCGCGGTCGATGGTGAGGCACAGCGATGAACTACAGTGGTGGTGATGACCCCGATTTTTGACAGAGGAAGGCGGCTTCAAGCGCGAGATGAACTGGAGGTGAGACGCGCCTCAATTTGTAGTGATGCGGTGGCTTGGGCAATGACTTGGTGGCGACGACAGCCATTAACAGGTTTTGGGAAGCTTGATTGGGAAAAAGAAATGATTTTTGGGGGAAGAAACGTATTTTCTTTGCTGAATGAAATTGGGGAAACGAAATCGCGAATTTATAGCAGAAAATTTTAGGGATAAGAACAACGTCGATCAATAGGTGCTAGGTCCGTGCGAGCTTCAGATGATAGGTTAGTGCGAATGTAACTGATGTAGGTTATAATTAGGTAGGTAATATTAGGGGGAAAGTTTATTTACATTAAAATTTTAGATTATTTAACGGTTAAGTGATTTATTTCGTTTGTCTACAAACAACTTTGTTCGCTTCCGAACATGAAGCGTTAATTTTATTTCCTTTATAATTGCATGCGTATTCAAGTCGATATCCACAAATAAAATTTTCCATTCGATTAACGTCCACTACGTTTATTTGTTTACTTATTTATTTTAAATCCAACACTTTATACTTTTCCATCGAATTTTAAATTCGATTCAAATATCCAATCAAATTCAATCCCAATACTAACAAAAAATATTTGATCCCCGACCAATCCTTCTGAATTAAAATTTAATTCAAACCATAGGTTTGATTAACTATTATTTTTTATTTCTAATACGAGTACCAGTATAAAATCTAATTTTAAAAATAAATTCTTGAATTAATTCCATATCCCAGTCGCCGAAATTTCTGGGTCGTTACAATCTTCCCCCCTTAAAAACTTTTCGTCCTCGAAAAGGGGAGATCGTTAGAGCTATACTACGAATGCTTCAAATTTGTATATTCGAATTTGGATGGAATTTTCTCACTATTTTAAACCAGTACACCCGCACGCCCGATGGGGGTGTGCATAGATGTACTTGACCGAATTACATTTCGATGTTAATTTGCTGTAGTTTTACATCGATGAGTGTTAATGATGAACTGGCACATTATGATTTCAGGGTGTTTAAAGGAGCATGCAGTTCCAGGCACGGCAGCATAAAAGTAGAAGGTGGAAAAAAATGCGGGTTGAATATAAAAGTGGGTGGAAAATAACACCGCAGTGCAACAGACGTGTTCAGGTGTGAAACAGTGCGGAGACAAAAAAGACAGCAGAATGACATGAAGAGCAAAGGGAAAAGTAAAAAATGAGTACAGGTGCATGGATTAAAGCACGGAAAGATTAGTTGAAGCATGCTGAGCTAATTGTAAAATACAAATACATTGATATAGAAGAAGAGACAGAGTAAAAGAAAATAAAGTCAGTAGTTACATATTTATTCAACTGGAAACAAATGGATGACATGCAGCAAGTAATTTTGACAGCACAAACGTATAGTTTGCCGGGAAAAAAATTATTGAAAGGAATTAAAATGCGGGGAATAAAGATTTATAGGTGCACGGATTAACATTAGTTATGCTGCGAACGATTTGGGTCGAAATCTGCAATCATCCGGTCAATATCTGCAATCTGAAAGAAGAAAGGTAAATATGATTGAGTTAGGATAAGGTTATGATAAAAAAAAAATGTGTGTGCAGATAGGAATAGGCATTCGGAAACTTGTGAATGTGTTTAAAAGAAATGTGAAATTCGAAGCATACCACTTCCGGGTTGCTGTAGTAAGCATCCCAATCGAAGTCGTCATCGTTAGGCAAAGTTTCGTTGTCTATGGAAGTAGACGGTTGGTGAATGGAATTCAGGGAAGCAGCAACATTTTGTGGTTGAGACGGAGCGGTGGACGTTGAGGCATCGTGTATAGTGTTGTCGTTGTTGAGTGGTTGATTTGTCGAACGGGTGGTTTTACGTTTCACTTTATGGGAGGAAGCAGATGATGTCTTCTCTCTAGCTTGGAACGAAGTTTTGGGCTGCACAACAAAAATATAGCAGTGAGAAATAGTTATTAACAGAACCGTAGTGTGTAGAGGATTACCTTTGTCATTTTTATGTAAATGAGGGGTAGTAGTGTTGTCAGAAAGCGTACGTAAGAGGAAGACGAATGAAATGAAGTAAGGTAGGATGTATAAATAGAGGAGTAATGAAAGAGTGAGAAGTGTATGTGTAAGACTGTGAGGATTTATGTTGGAGAAAAAAAAGGTTAGCAGATGATGACTTGGTAGTAAGGCAAGAATAGGGGGAATAAAGACATATCAGGAGGAAACAATAGAAAAGCAACGTGGAAGGCAGATGTGGTGTAAGACTTTGTAAAATGAGTAAATTTGTTGTAAATGTGAATTTGTCAGAAAAAGATGGGCTAGTTAACTGAGGAAATTGTGGAAAAAGTGAAGTAAAAAAGAAAATATTGTTTAAGTCAAACATATATGAAAAAAATTACGAATCCCAGTACTTGCGTGGTAAAAAAATTGAGATAAGCACCAACTGACATGGCAACAAAGTTTAATACATAACAAATTAAACAAACGCATGTTGTTTATTTAGGTCTTTTGCAGAAATTCACCAACAATGGAAAGTAAGTGCATGGAAAATTGGACAGCAGCACTGCAGCTAAGGAATCCTGGTGGCTGCATATTTAAAATTTATAGGAAGAAGTAGTGAAATTCAAAATAAGGTTAAATCGAAGAGTATTGAAAAATAAAAATAGCGTACTAATGGATATGCTTACAAATGAAACATCAATTTTACACAAACAGGCATATAATTCCTGGATCCAGACTTCAGATTTATGAAGAGGTTTACTTCAATATCCTCATTTATCATCCTCCCATTTATACCTCAAGCGGATGACCTTAGGAAAAAAAAAAAGCATATTGTTATCAAATTTCAACAGCAAATATATCGAAATAAAAAAGTAACATATATTATGAAAATTGCAATATGAATACAACTGAACGTAATAGTTTGCATTGGGAAGACATTGTTAGCAGATAAAATTTAGTGAAGTAAATGTAGAACTAAGTACAGTTACAGTGGAAATGCATAAATACAGATATAAGTGGGTGGATATGAGACAACAAATTTGAAAAGTATAATAAAAAAGGTAGGCTACGGTTGGTATGTCCAAGATAATTAGAGGATTTGGCACATTGAACAAAAAAAAAAAAAAAAGGCTACCACTGTTATACACGTAATTACTGTGAAGGTTTGGCTACATATGTGTAATAGATATCATGTTTAATTAAGTATGGTACTTAATAGTAATCTTTTTTTTTTTTTTGGTGTAAAACAACCACTTATCTTTTCTTCCAGTGGTTGATATGGCAGTAAATGACCATGCAGCTTTGAAAAGACCATGCAACTTTGATTTTTTAAGCGTACATCGTGATGAATAAGCGAACAACATTTGGATGTGTTTAAAATGAAGCAAAATAATATATGATACTGCTAAAAACATAAACAGAGTGTGCATTATGGTCATTAGTTACGGATGCCAAAACATTTTTTATGCCTATGGTAATAGGTTAAAGAAAATGGGGAAGTGGACTGGCGAAAATTTGGAAATGGTAAATGGGTTGAGAACGTGGATGACTGGGTGTCGATGTAACCTGCAACATAAATAAAAACTGAACGGACAGATTAGCCCGTTAGTTTTCATATAACTGAAATTTTGGATGAGTAAAACAAACAATTTAAGAAAATGAAAGAGAATGGACACATAAGTAAATTGCCGATGATATCTCTGATTGCTTTTGGGTTTGTTATGTGAAATAGATTATTAAAATAAATAACTACGTATGGTTTCCTCTCCTCTTTTATCCGGGCTGGAGACCGGCATCTACGTGAATAAATGATCATAGATGGCAGAGTTAAAAACTTGGTAAGGGATTTTAAGACCTGTTGATAGAATGGCAATCCGGTATGGGTGAGTACAACGAACTTCGGTATGGTGTAGGCGTGATTTGTGGCGGAGGGGGGGGGGGCGAAATTTTGTTGGGTGAAAGTGTTACCATATCCATCATACTATTGTTAGTTAAGTTAACGCTGTACGTAATGGTTACTTGTTAATATGGTGATGTTGGTAAATTAGTTGAGTTAGAGTAATGTTGTTTGGTTATGTTGAGGTCAAAAAATCCCTTGGTTATGGTAAGATTAATAAATACGTTGAGTGTTAGACATAGTTAGTGGAAGATTAGTTCATAATTTGAGAACATGTGGACAAAACATCAGTGTAAACCACATTTCTTGTATGCGTACCCGGTCTTCGTTGAAGATGTCCATTTTGTACCAATATTTTTGTTGTTTTACGTGAAACTCCTCTAGATAAAGCAACATAAAGCTGACCGTGAGTGAAAACGTGGTCTGGAAGATAAATGCCTACGTGAGGAATGGTTTGCCCTTGAGATTTGTTAATAGTTAAAGCGAAAGCTAGTCGTATTGGAAATTGTTTACGGATGAGGTTGAAAGGTAGATGTAAGTTTTCAGAAGGTTTCAACGGTATTCTTGGAATAAAGACTCTTGTACCCTGAAATTGACCGAATGAAATTTCTGCATCAATAACATTTCTGTAGAACGATCGGCATATTAATCTCATACCGTTACATAATCCAATTCTTGGATCTAAATTTCGTAGTAACATAATTGGAGAACCTTTTTTAAGAGTTAATTTATGTGGAGGCATACCACCTGGAGTAAGGGAGTTTAGAAACTCTGGTTGGTATAAATTAGTTGCATCGTCTTCTACTTTGTCAAAAGAATAATAAATATGTTCATGACCGGGGAATTCTTTGATTATCATGTTATTAATTAGATCAGCTGTTTCATTTTTAGGGGCTAAAATAGCCCTGTCTAAGATGTACTTTGTGTAAGTAAAATTATCGCTTAAGGAGGGGTAAACGTGGTGAATCAAAGAGTACAAAGAAGCTGTATCCCTCCATTCCTCGACAATATCATCAGGCAATTTAATCATATCATCGTGTATGTATTTTTCAGTTCCATTACCAATTCGTAGAATAAAATCGGCGTAAGATTTATCAGTTCGGGCTCTCATATTTTCAGTTAAATGGAAAACTCGAACGTATGACCACAAATGAGATTGGAGTATACATGCATCAGTAGTCTGAGCTCGTGTTCCTCCTTGGACAACGGGTAAAACCTGTCGGAAATCTCCACCTAAGATGACAATTTTTCCTCCAAACGGAACATCGGTGGAGGTCAAATCTCTTAATGTTCTGTCCAAAGCCTCAAATGCATGTCGATGAGCCATCGTTGCTTCATCCCATAGTAGAACAGATGATGCTCGCAACAATTTTGCAGTACCAGATTGTGTAGAAATATGACAGGTGGATGAAGAGTCTAAGTTAATAGGAATTTTAAAACGTGAGTGAGCAGTCGTACCGCCGGGTAAAGCAATAGAAGCTATCCCAGAGGTGGCCGTTGCAATTGCAATAAGACCTTGATTTCGTAAATGAGCTAGAACTGCTTTGTATAAATAAGTTTTCCCTGTACCTCCAGGACCGTCGATGAAGAAAATGGAGGAGCTATTCGAACTAACAGAAAGCATAATCATATCAAATGCCTCCTTTTGTTCGTTGTTTAAATTGTGTATTGATTGTAAATCGACGGCGGATGTAGGTATGGATAGCTGTTCTAAAATAAGTGTTGAAATAGTGTCGTCGTTTAAAGAATGTGCAGAGGTGTGCGGTAAATCGTAATCGAAAACGGTCTTGTTATGTTGTTTAAGAAGTTTATTAAGATCAGCAAGACATTTGGTAATTAAAAATGAAGGAGGAAGAGTGATAGAAGATGTGGATGGATAATCTTCTGTTAGAAAAGGCCAAAATTGTTCCCATAAATCTCGAACAGAACATGGCTCGCAGTAAATTAAAATAGTAACGAATAAACGACGTAGTGCTACGGGCATATGCGTAGTTGAAGCATCAGTCAAACAATCTTCAAGACTATTATCATTTTCGAGCAGTCCTGAACGCTCGGCTACTTGTTTAAATGTGGCACAAAGCGTTCCGTTAACAGTCCGCAAGTCTTCAAAAGATAGGGGTCCTCGCACATGGTTTAGAAGTAAACGTAAGTAGTAGCGTTCACCTTCGGTTGGAGATACCGTGTAAATACGACCAATGACTTTACGATTAATTTGCCTAGGTACCCATTCTTTTCGGGTGGACTCCCACCAAAAATGTTCGGGAAATTCATGGTACAGATATTGTCGTGATTGCTCATTATGTAAGTTTTGTCTGAAAAATTGTGTCAGCATTGTATTACACCTATGTTCATCAGTTAAGATGGAGTCTAATGATTCGGATGGTTGAAAATGCAGTTGTTGCATGTTAGGGAGATGTATTTGTAGTGCTGTAACTGATGGAGACATATTGCTAAGTTGAAACTGAAATATCCTCCATAGCGATTCAGGAGCACAAATCCATCTAGCATTAACAAATTGAGAAATTTCATCGTTCTCGTTGGATGTGGTAGATAATCCGAGGGAGACGTGATCCGATCCTTTGTATACGTATTTGTATAAATATTTGACCGATTTAATACTGGAGCAAACCTCAACGTTTATATGACTGTCATATTTAAGCAGTAAATAAGGATTATAAGGAACAACCCAACGATTGTCAATAACGGCATGAGTTGGTTGATTTTGTAAAGGAATATCACATCTTCTGTAAATGGGGTAGGAGTCACGCCCTTTTAAAGTTACAGGTGCGAAGGGTTTAGGAAAACCTCTATTACAATTTCCGTCTCGCATGCAAGTGGCATTGGGATTGAAGCTACCGCAAGGATGATGAATCATATGTTTAATGACTACATTGTATAAATCAGGTTCTAAATCTTTGTTTGGAATTTCTGCTCTAACCATTGAATCGTAATCGTCGGGGCTGCTAAGTTTGTCCGTTTCATGAAGAATAAGTAGCATATGTGCGTGTGGCAGTCCCCTTTTTTGGAACTCAATTACATGAACATGTGCAATGACTTTACCTAAAACATGCTTGTCAAATATATCTTTTTTAAGTTGTTCTAGCTTTGCACGGAAAACTCGAGTGGTTATATCAGGACGATCAAATGGTTGTTGGTAAGGAAGCAATTCTTCTGTTATTTCTACCCAGTTTGGATTACATGTTATAGTAATAAATAAGTCAGGTTTGTCGTACCTTCGTACAATAGCCATTGCATCTTGGTATCGTTGGTGCATGTCGCGAGGGCTTCCAGTATGAGATGAAGGCAGAACTTTTCGAACTCCAACATTACCTATATGTGTTAAAACTTATAAAAAAATTGAAAAAGAGAGAGATGCAATATACAAATTTTCATGCATAAGGAAGATAAGTGCTTACTGGCATTGGTAAAAAAGATGGCATCCGAAAGATTTTTTGTTCGATGTGTAGTGAAAGTGGTAAATAATGTCCAATAAAAACCCGTCTGTATTCAGGCATGTAAGCACGTTACAAATATGTTGCATGTTAAAATAGTTACATGTGTAATATGATATATATTTGTACCAAATAATAATGAAATGTTGTACGTTTGAAAATTATATAAGTGCAGAATGTTTAGTTAATAAGTGTGAAATGTGTTAAACCCACAGTAATTACAAAAGTATATATCTTCAAAGATTTGTATTAAAAAAAAAATGGGAGATATGTTAGTAATGATGGTAGAAAATTATCAGTCATCGTTGTTCCACCTTGTTACTCTTTGATTGAGTTATATTTGAAAAAAAACAGAAATGAATTCTGATGTCTACCAACCAAGGGCAAACATTTTTAACGTGGTAAAAATTAGACTAACATGCATATAGTCTGGAAAGGAAAAAAAATTGTAAAATTTGATGGTATTACTGCCTTACTGATAAAAAACACGTAAAGTATGAATTTACAGTAAATAAAATGTACTACCGTTCATCGTCATGTTGTGAGAAATGTTAGTAAGAATAATTGTAAATGAACGAACTAAGTTAATTGAATAATAAATTTAACTTCAGATATGTGGTATGGCGTTAATTTATAGATTTTTCGAAACAAAATGTACACAGTAGGGTTAAACTTCGTTAAGGCAATGTAAGAGACAGTAGCGAAGAAGTAAGTTTTGTAGTATTATGATCAAAACGTGGATGCAATTTCCTGAAGCACTATAACATGAGAAATAGAAAATTGTGGCAAGTGGTTATGTGTGGCAGTTGGTACATCTGATATCATGATGTTCTGGGGTATAAAACAATGAAGAATAAATGAATAAGGTACCCATAGTAGCATGGATAGGAGGAGTTGATGGGAGCTGCGTCCTTCTGTCAGCTATGGCAACTTGTCTACGGGTTGAACGTCTTTCCTGTTGAGTTCGTCGGCGTCTTTCCCGCTGCTGCTGGTCCATAACGTCAGTCAAGTGAAAGCAAAGTCAAATGAGTGATACAAAATGGTAAAAAGTGATTGATTGATAGCGAAGTAACTAAGGTCATGTGTCGTGTACACATATATATAGTGGAATACTGTAATAGTAATTGGTTGACTGATTATTTGCTATAAAATTGGATCATAGATATTAAAAAACGGCTAGTGTGAAATAGTAAAAAGTAGCTGTTAAGGAGCGCATATGTCTATATATTGATAGGAGCAGTGTAACAAAAAAAAGCCGGAGCAGGTGAATGAGTTACATACTGCGTCCCTCTTTTTTTACAAAAGGAAAAAGAATATAAGAAATTAGAATCACAGATATTTAAATCGTGGCAGCTACTTAATAATTTGAGCATGGTTGCATGCAAAAGCGGGAAACCCAAAGATCATCGGAAAGACTTGTTAATTTATGGAAAGATAAAGGAAACTCCAATCATTAAAAATTGGAATATTATACCATCGATAGTTGGTGAATTGCTTTCTGATATAATTATTCATCCAACTAATTAACCTTAACCTTCATGTTAAATCACGAACAGCAGCTCTCCTATTCCATCTGCCATGAAAATGAAGCTGATAACTACAAAAAAAGTAAGCAAAAACCACGAATTGTAATGAAAGTCAGAATTAGATTTTGCGAATCACTTCAAATCAAAATACTATGTACCTTCTTCCGTTGTGAAGGAACAGAAGCTCTCCTATTCCATCTGCCATGAAAATGAAGCTGATACCTAAAAAAAAAATGTAAGCAAAAACCACAAATTATAGCGGAAGTCAGAATTAGAGTTTACCAAATTGAATCACGTCAAATCCAAATGTTATGTTCCTTATTTTTTTCTTCATGAACAACAGCTCGCCTATTCTATTTTCCATGAAAATGAAGCTAATACCTACAAAAAACATAAGCAGAAACCACAAATTATAATGAAATTCAAAATTAGATTTTAGCAAATTGAATCACATCAAATCCAAATATTATGTACCTTCTTTCTTTCTTCATGAACAACAGTTCTCCTATTCTATCTGCCATGAAAAAGATGCTGATACGTACAAAAAATGTAAGAAAATACCACAAATTATAATGAAAGTCAAAATTAATTTTTGCCAAATTGAATCACTTCAAATCCAACTGTTATGTACCTTCTTCCATTCTTTCTCCGACTGGATTACGTCGAATGTTTCGGATCCAATGTTTCGTACCTGCGTCAATACATAATTTACATATGTAGGTCCATGTTTAAGTCATGAGTTGTATAGTTGTAATTATTATTTTGGAATCGAAGTAAAGTAATGACAGTCATAAGTGAAATGTAAAGCAAGTCAGTATTAAGTACCTGGACAGAGCGGAAAAGGTACGGCAGCATGGGATAGAGCGTCGTTCCTGATGCAGATCTGGTAAAAGGACTTGGTGGCGGGTAGTAGTTTGGATGTGGATCTGGGAAATCTTGAGCTTCCGTGACATTCTGCCGATGTCGGGGTGGAATTGTAAGCAAAGTGGATACGGTAAGTGGAATGGGTAAGGTATTTTCAGGTGGAGATGGAAGAGGTACTCGTGGGGGAAGGATGATGAGTTGATGTAAATTTTGAAGTGGACGGAGCAAGGATACGGAGCAGAAGGAAGAAGAAAGCAGTTGAAAAAATGAAGAAAGGGGTGGAAAGTGAGCGAAACAGGGGGAACGTGTTTTGCGGTTGTGCCCTTCGAATGACTTTTGTGCCCTCGCAGCCGGAATTACATAGATTATGAAACGCGGATATTTTGGGGATAGCCGAAAAGGCTTCAGTTTGACCCTTTGACCAAAGGTTTTGTATTATAGTATAAGATATTGACATTTAAGCCATCGATCCTCTTTGTGTATTCATCATATTCAATTTAGTCAGAAAAATCAAATTTTCTTTCTTATAGTTGGAGATCAATTTCCTATCAACCATGATTTTCTCAATCTTTCGAATCGGCGTTATTTATTATCACGCTTTTTACACTATATTCAATTTTCTCAAACCAATTCCTATATCAAAATATTTTTTAGATCTCCTAATTTCTCATTCTATATCATCATATAATTCCTTTTCAAAATCCCTCTTTTTAAATCTTGATCTGCATAGGCTGGATTTATGCATCTCAAATTACTCCCAATTTCTTTATAAATCTCATATGTCCGTGTTTACTTATCCATCGTTGCAACTGTAATGGGTCTAGGCTTTGCGACCATCAACCCAATCTTCTTACATTTAATCCATTTACTTTTTTCCAACACTCCCGAAGAGTGTAAATAACATCTCCTTTTCAAGAAATAAATTATTGACCTGGAAATTTTCAAAATCCAGAATCTTTATAACTTTTATACATATTCCGAAATTCATATAGAAAATATTCATATGATTACCCCAAAGCTATGGTTCTGAAAATACTTCGAAAAACTTACTAAGTTAGGTACGTTTTAAATTCAAATTATTATTTTGACAATATTTGATAACTCGAAGTTTGACAAGTCTATTGTCGTTCTCACAGATGTTAGGCATACGCTGGCTAGGCGCACGACTAAAATCTACAAGTACTGAATATTCTTGCTTCAACTCCTACTGAAAACATTTCCAAATTCTTTTTGAAACAGATACGGAAAGTACCAATGTGATATTGATATGTTGATTGTTCATGAATCGCAGATACACAATGGTTTCGTCTGGATGCCCCAGAAAACATCTGTATCTGTAGGAATTCACTTCCCTGCGAATTTCGTCATGGACAGATCAATCGAAAATATTTACGAATCAAAAGAGAAAACTGAGGTCACTGAGCGCTGACTGCTCTATTTCAGTATCATGGAAACAAATCATCAAATTATGAAGATAAATCAAGTCGTAATGACCAATCAAGTCACGAAGACAAACTGCTGCATTAAACAGGTGGCTCAATCACTAAGATAACTAAATGGACCGCAGGTACACAATGGTTACGCCTGGCTCTCCCAGGAAACATCCATACCCGTAAGCTTTCATAGCTCTGCGGATTACGCCCTTCCAATTCGACTGTAGATCGCAGCAGTCACAATGGTTACGCTTGGTTCCCCCAAGAAACATCCGTCTGCCTTCGGCTATCTGCAGCCCTGCGAGTTCCGCTACACGGCCGAATTCCAACGACTCTAGATTGCAGCGATCACAATAGTTACGCTTGATTCCCTCAAGAAACATCCGACCGCCGTAGGCTATCTGCAGCCCTGCGAATTACGCTAGCAGTCGTGCTCAATGGCAACTCATGAGTTTTATGTCCGGACAACCTACTACCACAATTAGCATATCTCAACTAAGCTCGGAATTCATAGAAAAGGATGATACTTTCCTTATCGTAATTTGAAACCATATAATACTATATACACATAGTATTTTATTTCATACTTCTCATAATTCATTCTTATATCAATTTATATAAGATTACCAAATCATGTTTCTCAACCCATCGTTCTTATATAAATTATGTTATATACAATTTCATTTCAAATCGATTACCTTCCTAATCAATAGCTCTCGACTTCGCTATTTTTTTTAATATTTTCTCCAAGTAAGATTCAAAAACTTCCATAACCAATATCTACATCGAATATTCTCAAATTTACATTCAAATTTAAATTTCTAGTTTTGATTTCTTAATCACTTCAAATAGTTAATCTTTTCAAACTCATATTCATAAATTTATTTGTTACAAACCCAATTTTTCTTTCGAATTCCCATTATTAAGTTCATCGCTAAATTCAAATCTTTATGCTCTCAAAATTTCAAAATTTTCACTCTAGTAACATATTTCTCATCCCCACATTATTACTCTTCCATATTCACAACCTTCGACCGTAAATTAGCAAGCGAATAAATCCCTAAGTATCAATCCCGAAGGCCGAAACCAACATTAGATCAACACTCAGGAAATTATTCAACTTAACTAATCTTCAGTCAATTTCTAATTTTTCTTAACTTCGTTCTTAGTTTCTTATCCAATCGTATCTTTAACCATTCTCGAATTCGATTTACAAATCCACTTCTCTTACATTATGTCGTCCTTTGTTCTTGACGTGCGGCTCTTTGTTCATCAGGTCTTACCACCCGTTAGCCTCTCACGATCTTTTGGAGAAACATTTGTTTTCTATAGCTCTAGAAAATCTCTCATTACCAATGAAAACATTTCCATCTATTCACCAATCTTTATTTTCTACAGAAAATATACTTTTATGCTCATGGGACACATTTTTAGATTCGTTATTTGGATTAGAATAGATAAAACATCGTTATTCCCACCCAATTGTTGACGCTCATTACTTACTTCTAATAAATTTCAGTTATCTTTTATTGCTAAAATACATGATTAGAGAATTTAATTCATCGATTCTCTTATACTTATCTCTCTTGAATACCATTCGATGGTGGATTCAAGGTTCAAATAAATCTAAGGGGATCTTATCGAAGAACAATTCTCGCAAACCTGGATTCGAAGACTTCTGAAGACTGGGGATTCCGAACAAAATTTAAAATCCCAAAATACTTTTTCCGCTATATTAGTTTCAAAATAAGTCTCAAAATAATTTCCCCAAAATATTTTTTCTTCAAAATCTATTTTAAAATTATTTTCATTTTCAAAATTCATATTTCAAAACCTTTTTATTTTCAAAATTTGCTTTTCTAGTGTTGATCCTACTCATTTAAACTCAATAAGCTAAGCTTTGAATAAACCAAAGCTCTGATACCAACTGTAACGTCCCGCCTTTTTAACCGCTGCAAATTGGTAATTAAACTAACTTAAAACATTCAAATCGACGGATCGTTATTAGCTTACAGAGTTTAAAACCAAATCAACACAGAAATACAAAATAAATAATAACACCGGATTGAACAACGGAATAAAACTCTTATTTACAATCAGAAATTTTGAATACAAAACTTTTCTATATACAACGGAATGAAAATACAGTTTTAATACAAAAAAATATATTTACTGTTTTAACAATCTTCAGATTGCGCGTCTCCTGGAATGCCCAGCTTTGCCAATCTTCGAATTCTAAGCGGTGATCTTTAAATTAGAAATGCTCAGATCTGACCCGAGCGTTCCATGCAAAAACATAAAACACTCGAGTCAGGATTAATCATAGTTCAAGTAAATTAACTTCAATATAAACTGAATATAATAGTTAATCCTCACATCAGTCATATGCCAAATAAAATGGTGAGGTGTTTGTGCTAATATCGGTTTTTATTTCAAGGGGCAAAAGGTCACGGGAGCCTGCATATACACACCTGTACAATTCATATGTGCACAGCCTCAACATCCCGTGAAACCGAAACTAACAAGTGTGATAGAAGTCACAAAATCTACCTGGATATGCACTCAATACAAAACAGTGAGAGTATCAAGTCAACCAAATGAATGTCATGGAGTGGGTATAACACTATGCAACGTTCCAGGCAGGTGAGAATATGTCCAAATAAAATCCTCATGCAACAATATAGATGCCACATGCAGCATGCAAAAATGGGGAAGACTTATGGTCACAATAAATAGAGGTAACAAAACAAAACTGAGCTACATACGTATGAAAACTCAGCAGTATATGTTAAAGTTAAGACTGTAGCCGGATAAATGGCTGAATTCCAACATATGGAGCTACATGTATAAATGAAGTAAGTTTTATGCCCAACATGCAGTCGAATATGTGTATTCAATTATGACATGTGGAGCTACATGTGTAAACTCAGCAGTATATGGAAAAGTATAGGTAATTTGAGTTTAAACATGGTTTCACTGAATAGTGGTCCTAAAAAAAGGCCCATGGCAATATATGTATTCAGTTTCGATTTAAGCAGGGTGCATGTACTCGAATATATTTACAGAGGCATATCTTTTCAATTTAAACTAAGTGAACGCAAGTGAACAAGTGCAAAACCAAGTTATGTATGATACAGCAAAGAGGGGGTCAAGCGCCAAGAACATAAGAGGGTAACCATGTACAAGCATATGAAAGAAAATGCCCAAACTGTCATGCATTCTGTTATCCATTTGATTGGTTCAAGCATATACGGGTCAGTTTTGTACATGTTAAAAGCAGGGGTCGGCCTGACAAGCATTAAGAAGGATCGGTCGAAGAAAATGGATTTCTGGTCGTTCCAAAGCTGGTCGACCTGGTCGCTCCAAAATGTTTATGGTCCTGTTCGTTCCGAAGTTGCAAAATGATTGATCGTTCCGAAAGTAAAAAGCTTCTGGTCGCACCAAAGGACAATAATTCCTGATCGTTTCAAATACACAGGATAGCAGACCGTTCCAAATAGTTGGTCGCTCTGACTACTGAAAGCTCCTGGTCGCTTTAAATATACCAAAGCTCCCGAATGCAGAAGGTTTTTGGTCGCTCCAAAATGCAGAAGACTGTTGGTCGGCCCGCTTCGCTTCTAGGCCTCCTGATCGGTCCGCTCTATATTGAAGCTTTTTTGGTCGCCTTTTTTGCTTCCTGGTCGTTTTTCCTCCAAACGAAGCCTCCTGGTCGGTCCAAGTGATTAAAATAGCGCGCCAGCTGTTGACAACTGGCAATGGCATTCTCGTAATTACCTGGCAAAACCGACCAGCTCCCTGAAGAGAAGATTTCAACCACTCCATCACCTATAAATAGAGCACCACCTCCACCATTTGAAGGGAACTTTTGGGGCAACTACAAGGAGGTGCTGTCAAATTGCTTTGGGAACTTCTTCAAGCATTTCTCATCTCTTCTTCATCATCCTTCGAAGATCTTTGGAGCTCATAGCCATGGCTTCTATGGGAGAATCGGCCTAAACGCTTGAAACTTCTCATCATTTTGGGATGAACTTGAAATCAACTGCATGGAAAAGGTGCTTTGCGCATGTATAAGAAGCATTCATTGTAAATCTCTTGAGAAATAATGGAATTAGACCTTCAAAGTGGACGTAGACTCAATTAAGAGTCGAACCACTATAAACTCTTGTGTTTCTTCTTGCATTTTGATGTTCTTTTTTCAGATTTGGATTTAGCCCTACCTAATTCTAAAAGGTTTTCTAACACCCCGCCATTGTAAAGGTGATGTGCTTCTTAAGCATCTCGCCTCTGATTTGGTAACGTGTTCAGAAATACCTCCTTGGTTGTTATACCAATTTTTGGTATCAACAATTTGGCGCCCACCGTGGGGCTCGATCCGATCTCTGACATCAAAAGTGCTTCGAAGATTTCACAATCTTCAGGTGAAGCTTCAAAATAGCTTACTCTAGCTTGCGATTTGGACCTTCTGACAAACTCTCCTCAAAGTTTAAGTTGCTTTCTGAAATAATGCCACCAAAAGTGAGCAAAGAAGCAAGGATTAGAACATCTAACGAAGGAAATCGGAATGAAACGCCCGTGGTTAACCGATTTGAAGCAAGTGAAACCTCAAATGGTGGCGTGAATGTTACAAGAGCTGAACTTGATCAAGCTATTGCGGGGCTCACGCAACAACAAGAGATAGCTAGTAAAGCCATCATGTCAAGGCTAGATTCTCTTGTTGCTCTTCAAACTGCTACGGCGAAGGTAGCTTCAAAGCCCGTCCATGCGGAAGATGCACTTTCCTCTTCCTCCAGCCCAAATCGGGAAAAATCCTTCCAAGAGATTTCTAATCCCGACAAGGGTTAACACGAGAATTCCAAGCAAACCACTCGGAACCATAACATGGGAACTACTTCTCGACGAGTCGCTGATTCTGCCAAAGGGGCACTTTCCAATCAAGAAAGACCAGGGCCCCTAAGTCGCAACCGCGATGGTTTGCTTAAGCAAACTTCCGGTCATGACAAAGGCGTCCGCCCCGCAGATGACTCCACCGAGAAGGACCGTCTTCTGCACATGGTCCGACAAATCATGAAGGAAGATAAATACCGAAACGACAACGAAGATGAATGGAAATTCGCACCGTCCAAAACCCCTCTCACTGAAAGGATTAAAAAGACAACCTTCCCACGCAAATTTAAACCTCCGACAATCCAAGCTTATAACGGAACAGGCGACCCTAATGTGTTCTTGTTTCGATATGACCAACACATGGATGGGGCTCAAGCAACTGACGAGCTTAAATGCTTGTACTTCCCGGTGTACTTGGAGGGAGTAGCATCCACCAAATTGCCTCCCAGATCTATTGATAATTTTGCCGTGCTAGCCAGATGCTTTCGAGACCAGTTCCGCCTCCAAACAACAAAAGTTAGAGATATTATGTCCCTTAATGAACTTGAACAAGCCCCGGGTGAAACGATAAGATCTTTTCTGAATCGTTTCAATGCTGCCGCTGCTGAAGTAGGGACCCATGAGCCAAGGCTAATTCTAATGGCCTTGAAGGGGGGCATCGACAAACTATCTGAGTTTGGAAGGTGGTTGAAGAGAAAGAAGCCTGAAATGCTAGAGAAATTCTATGGCAAGGCCGAGGAGTACATGTGCCTTGAAGATGATCACATCTACTCTGTTGGAAACGCTAAGGCTAAGGCTGTTCCAGAAAGGAAAGAAGCTCCTGCAAAATCCAATCAAGGAAATTTTGGTGAAGGGCAGAAAAGGGGTAACGGTAGCGATACCAGGAATGACAAAGATCCCAAAAAACGACGCTTCTTTAAGCCATCAAGCTTTACTCCGTTGAATGATACAATTGAGCATATATACATGGCAACTAAAGAAGCGGAGGACTATCCAAACCCGAGACCAATAAAAGTATCCGAGGAAGCCGCAAACTCAGGAAGGTTCTGTCGATTTCGTAATCGATCGGGTCATGACACAAATGAGTGTCGGCATTTGAAGAACTTGATTGAAGAATTGATAAGGAAGAACCGTCTTCAAGAGTATGTGAAGCGCTCCTCAGATAACGAGCCCGCTCAAGGGCAACAAACTCGTCTAGCTCAAGATGGGAGAACACCTGCGAGTGGTTCTCATCCTATAATCAACACGATTAGTGGCGGACCACATCTTGCAGGAGACAACTGGGAGGATATGATCAGATATGCTAATGAGCTGAGCAACACTTCGAAAGGAGACGGCTTTGAGGTTTGTAGCAATTCACTTCGCCGGAAAATGCCGAAAACATCCTCTGAGGATATCATATTCCGAGATCGGGATTCAGACGGGATGCTAGCCCCAACCGTTGATCCAATGGTAATCACAATTGGTTTGGGCCCAGCGATAGTAAAGAAGGTGTTGATTGATAACGAAGCATCTGTGAACGTTCTGTTTTACAGTACTTTCTCCAAAATGGGTTTTTCCATGAATGATGTGCGAGCTAGAAAAAATAAGATACACGAGTTCACTGGTGTACCAACTCAGCCAATTGGTGTGATTGATCTCCTTGTGGAGCTTGGCGAGGGAAGGAGAGAAGTTTCTATGATGCAATCCTTTGTTATAGTCGACTCATTCTCGGGGTATAACGCATTCTTGGGAAGGCCAGCACTTGCCGCCTTCAGAATAGCTTTGCTCCATGGTGTCTGGTAATGAAATTCCCAACTGCAAACGGAGTAGGAATTATCAAGGGAGATCCTCAGAAATCAAGAAAATGTTACATGGCGGAATTAATTGAAGCTCGAAAATACCAAACCAAGAAGGATGTGGAGGCTCCTCTCCGCATCCATGAAGCCCCCTTATAGCAACTAATGACCTCCCCCTATGCCGGAGAGTACAATGACATGCAAGAGGATGTGGATCCACGAAAAACCAGTACAGGGGAGGAAAGGGCGGCATCAGCTGAAGCCACCATTTCTATACAAGTTTATGATAATGACCCAGACAAAGTATTGAAAATAGGCTCTCATTTGGACCCTACGCTGCAGAAGGAGTTGATCGCTTTTCTAAAAGCAAATTTGGATGTGTTTGCTTGGAGTCACTCGGACATGTGCGGGATATCTCCAAATGTGATAGTACATAAGTTGAATATTGATCCCAACATGCATCCTGTGAAGCAGAAAAGACGAATGCAAGGCCCTGAGAGACTGAAGCCTTGAAAGATGAGGTGGACATGCTACTAAAGAACGATTTCATTCGTGAATCCACCTATCCCAACTGGGTGTCCAATCCAGTTCTTGTAAACAAATCAAATGGCAAATGGCGAGTGTGCGTTGACTATTCTGACCTGAACAAAGCTTGTCCAAAAGACACTTTCCCCCTACCCCGAATTGATCAGCTCGTTGATGCAACGGCGGGACATGAGCTATTGTCCTTCATGGACGCCTACTCCGGCTATAATCAAATCCTGATGCACGAACCAGACCAGGACAATACTAGTTTCATAACTGATCGTGGGTTATATTGTTACAAGGTAATGCCGTTTGGTTTAAAAAATGCAGGTGCCACCTATCAACGCTTGGTGAATTCAATGTTCAAAGCCCGAATTGGAAAGACCATGGAGGTCTATGTTGACGACATGCTAGTAAAATCCAAAGTCGCTAAGAGCCATATACAGGACCTTGACGAGATGTTCCGAATCCTGAGAAAGTATGGCATGAAGCTTAATCCCCTCAAATGCTCATTCGGCGTAGCGTCAGGGAAATTTCTTGGTTTTATGGTAAATGCCCGGGGCATTGAAGCAAACCCAGCACAAGTGGTTATGTTACGAGAAATGCGAGCTCCACGAACTAAAAAGGAACTCCAAAGCTTAAACGGCAAGGTAGCAGCATTGAGCCGCTTCATCTCGAAAGCAACGGACAGGTGCATTCCCCTCTTTGATGCATTAAAAAAGGAAAGGAAAAGCTTTCAATGGACACCTGAATGCCAACAAGCATTTGAGGATCTTATCAAGCACATGGAATCACCTCCGATGCTATCAAAACCAAAGGATGGAGAAAGCTTGTTTATATATCTTGCAGTATCATCCCATGCTCTGAGCGCTGCACTCATCAGGGAGGAAGATAAAGTCCAGTGGCCGGTGTACTATATAAGTAAAAGGTTTACCGGAGCGGAGATGAACTATCCAAGGATAGAAAAGCTCGCATATGCCTTGCTCATCGCATCACAAAAACTCAGGCCTTATTTCCAATCTCACTCTATTAAAGTCCTTACAGATCAACCCTTGAAACAGGTGTTGTTCCGCCCAGAAACTTCGGGGAGATTGCTAAAGTGGAATATTGAACTCAGTCGGTATGACATCACTTATCACCCGAGAAAAGCGATAAATGGGCAAGCTCTAGCTGACTTTATTGCTGAATTCACTAATAGAGGAGAGGAAATGGAGGAAACTAACGAACTGGTCGCAAAATGGAGGCTTTTTGTCGATGGCGCTAAGAATGAATATTGTGTTGGGGCAGAAATAGTGTTCGAAACTCCAGAAGGGCGACAAGTATGCTGCACTTTGCGATTCGAATTCCCTGTCACCAACAACGAAGCTGAGTATGAGGCATTGCTTGGAGGATTGAGGGTTGCTAAGGAACTAAGCTTAAGGAGTCTATTAATCTTCAGTGATTCGCAGCTAATGGTTTTTCAGATCAAAGGCGAATTCCAGGCTAAGAAAGGAAAACTTCCAACATATCTACTCAAAGCTAAAGAATTTCTCGATAATTTGGAATATTATTCTATCTCCCATATTCCCCGGGAAGAGAATCGGAAGGCTGATTCCTTATCAAAGTTAGCTAGTACCGGAGATCCTCAAATCTTCGATCTAGTTCCTGTGGAGGTATTATCTAGTCCAAGCATTGAAGAAGCTAATGTGGACTTGGTCATGGAGGCAGTCGACGAGCCAAATTCGTGGATGACACCCATAAAAAACTACATACTTCATGGAACGCTTCCTGAAAAACCCAAGGACCGCAAGAAGTTGCTCCGGAAATCCCGCCTATACCTTATCCAAGATGGCCGCCTATACAGGAGAGGATACTCGACACCTTTGCTACGATGTGTAACAAAGGAAGAATCTAAGGCAATCTTGGCAGAGCAGCATGAAGGGGATTGTGGAGGTCATGTTGGTGGACAAACGCTCGCCAAAAAATTTCTCCGCTATGGCTATTTTTGGCCCAACATAAATCTTAACTCCATGAATTTCACCAAAAAATGCGATCGATGTCAGAAGTTTGCAAAGATTCCAAGAGCTCCCTCAGCCGAATTAACACAGATGTTGAGTCCTTGGCCATTTGCTGTCTGGGGCATAAACTTAATTGGAGCACTGCCTATCGCGAAATCAAGTTTTAAATATGCTATAGTTGCTATGGATTACTTTACCAAATGGGTCGAAGCTGAACCATTGGCAACCATTACATCGAAGAAAGTAATTAACTTTGTTTTGAAAAATATCATATGCAGGTTCGGAATACCGCAAAAAATCATCACTGATAATGACACACAATTTGAAAGTGATGAATTCAAGGACTTCTGCAACAAATATCGGATTCAGAAAAGCTTTGCAGCAGTCGCCCATCCGCAGGCAAACGGGCAAGTCGAAGCAGTTAATAAGATCCTGAAATCCACCATCAAAAAACGACTTGAGAAAGCCAAGGGTAACTGGATTGAGGAGCTGCCACTTGCACTATGGGCTTACCGCACAACACATAAAACTGCGACGGGACATACACCATTCTCTTTGGCGTTTGGATCAGAGGCGATGATTCCTGTGGAATTGGAAGTTCCTACTCATCGCAGAATTCACTATGACCCAAAGGAAAATGAAAGGCTGCAATTTGAAGCTCTGGACTTGCTTGAAGAGAAAAGGGCTGAAGCAGAACTTAGGATAGTCGCCCACCAAAGGAGAATTGCCCGGCACTTCAATCAGAAGGTCAGGCACAGAACATTCGAAGAGGGCGATTTGGTCCTAAATAAAATCATGACAGCAACAGGAGTTTTTGGCCCCAACTGGGAGGGACCATTTATTATTAGCCAGAAGCTCCTCGACGGAACTTTTAAACTCAAAACAACAGATGGAGCAGAGCTTCCAAGGGCATGGAATAGTGACCACCTCCGCCGTTATTTCAGATAGTTTTGTGATTCATACTCTTGTGAATTCTACAACAAAAAGCGTAAATATCAGACTACGAATAAAGTTGCTCTCCTGATCCCGTCCAAAGATTGTGCCATCGCATACCACTGATCATATCTCCAAAGATGCAAAGCCATGAATTCAGAGTGAACTACTCAAAACCATAATGAGGAGACTACTTCTTGATTCAAACACCGATTTTGCCGAAGGGGCACTTTCCAATCGAGAAAGGCCTGGGCCCCTGAGTCGTAACCGTGATGGTTTGCGAAAGCGAGCCTCCGGTCCAGACAAAGGCGTCCGCCCCGCAGATATCCTATAAAAGAAGGATCGTCTCCTCAACGTGGTCCGACTGACCATGAAGAGCTAAAAGGGGTATGGTCCAAAAGCAGGCGTAAGCTTAACCCAAATCCTCCCCGAGGGTTCTCAATCGAATAATAAACTGAGATTCTCTCCAGGGGTGCTCAGTCGAATAACAAACTGAGTTCTTTTATCCCAATTCCTCCCCGAGGGTTCTCAGTTGAATAATAAACTGAGATTCTCTCCTGGGGTGCTCAGTCGAATAACAAACTGAGTTCTTTTAACCCAAATCCTCCCCGAGGGTTCTCAGTTGAATAATAAACTGAGATTCTCTCCAGGGGTGCTCAGTCGAATAACAAACTGAGTTCTTTTAACCCAAATCCTCCCCGAGGGTTCTCAGTCGAATAATAAACTGAGATTCTCTCCAGGGGTGCTCAGTCGAATAACAAACTGAGTTCTTTTAACCCAAATCCTCTCCGAGGGTTCTCAGTCGAATAATAAACTGAGTTCTCTCCAGGGGTGCTCGGTTAGATAACCCAAAGTCAGACAAAAACTGATCGCGTTATGACCGAGTCTCTAAAAACCAAAACCTCTCCGGGGGTGCTCAGTCGAATAACTCAAAGTCAGATAAAACTTGACTACGTTATCACTGAGTTATGGGCAAGGAGCATTTCCAAAAGGTGTTCAGCTATTCCTCAAAGCACGTATAGTTCATATAAAGAGTGGAATCTCCGAATATTACAACGTGATGACGGACGCTTTTCGAGTTCTGAGAACAACTCAAAGCATCCGATCCTCAAGTCCATGCTTAATATATCAAGACTGAGATAAACCACTGGTATGAGAACATACCACGCTACAGAAGTGACTGCTTAATTCTATATACATCAAAGGATCATTGCAACCGTACATAGTTGAGAGATCCATAAACAATCTAAGCGGGTAAAATGTGACGTGCAGATATGGTGTACAAACCAGAATGCATAGATATTCTATTCAAGAAAAAGCATATAAAAGCGGGCAAATCGGGTAAACGGCAGTAAATACTATGAATATATCCCTTCCATCCAAAAAGGGCCAGCAAACACAAGCAATAACCATGGAAATCCAGCATCAACAACTTAAAAAGTTAAGGCGGGGACCGGCGCCCGCATATACAACCGGCCTAAAACCAAGAACATACTAAGCAAAAAATCCAAAAGCTTAGGGGGAACGGAACCATCACTCGGGAGGACTGGAAGGAGAGCCACCTGGACTTGTCTTACCCGCGGAGCTCGACAGTTCAGCAATAAGGTCGTCTTGGGACTTCAAGATCTGAATAAGCACGGCCTTGCCCTGCTCCAGTAAGGTGATCCGCTGCAAGTTCTCCTGATTCAACCGTTGAAGGTCGCAAGCAAAAGTCTTTCACTCACCAAACTTGCATGAGTGGTATCGCTCAATGTTTTCCAAATGCTTCTCCATCCAAGCCTTCGTCTCGTCAAGCTTTGTCGCAAAGTGAGTCCTAAGAACGTCCAAATCTTCCGAGACCGACCGAGCATCTGACGGATATATATCCAGGCTGTATTGATCAAAACGCAGACCATCAAGGCACCAACCTTCAAACCGACTGGCCAGTTCAGAAGTATGAGGAACAGGGCAAAAGCGAGGCCTATTGATAATGGCCTGGAGATCAGCAGAGGACGGCTCGGTCGGGGGAGTGTGGGGCTCAGTCGCGGGCTGCTTTCCCAAGCGCTGACGCTTCCTTGAACTTTCCTGATCAGAATTTCCTAACATCCAGCATAATAAAGTTTTTCAAACAGGAGAATGAATAATCAGTTCTAAGTCAAAGAAGATCAAAAGTGACCGACTCAGCCTTAAATTGGTTGAAGACGAACCACAAGAATATTTGTAAAGCTTAAAACTGGGTCGGCCATGGGTGGTCAGACATCTGGTCGTTCCAAGTTAGGAAAGATACTTGGTCGTTCTAATAATAAGAAGAAACCTCGTCGACCTAAACTACAAAAGTTCAGATTAAACCAAGAAAGCCAATTTTTGGTCGAGAAAATCGCCTCAAGGCAAAGCAAAAAGCCCAAGACCTGGTCACTCTAACCCCGTCAAGGCCCGATCGCTCAAGACTGGAGAAAGCACCCGGTCGCTCTAAAAACAGCTAAGCCCCGGTCGCTCAAAACTGGCAAAGAACCTGATCGCTCTAAGCCAGTCAAGCTCCGGTCGCTTAAAGCTGATAGGGCACCTGGTCGCAGTAAACCAATAGAGCCCCGGTCGCTCAAGACTGATAGAGTACCTGGTCGTTCCAAATCGGTTAAAGACACAGTCGTACAAAGTTAAACCCTACTGGATCGACACAAGTACCCCAAGGGTGGTCGTTCTACAATGGTTCCAAAACCAACTTCAACGTAATCGGTCGAGATTTAAATCCATTCAAGTTGGTCTAAGCAGATGAATCAAATTCAAAACTATTCTGGTCGGTCAAAAGGAAGGTCACTCGTCTAAAAATCAACTATATCGTTGTTCTAAGAACGACCAGTCTGGTCGCACAGAAAAACATGAATGTTCACAACAATGGTTTAAGTCAAAAATCATGCGTGCTCATATCATACAGGCATATCTCAATCAGTATTGCAACAAGGAAAAGTGGATTCGAATTTACAAGCTCAACTTCAAATCGCAATCATTCAAGATCAATTCAGAATCTCCAGATCGATTTCATACTACAACATTGCACCCAATACCGATCCAAATACGATTTAGATCCAAGAATTTAGCCAAATTCAGAAAACCATACTTAAATGTTGAATGATACCAACAACAATAATTGCGGAAATTACCATAGTCAAAGAAGAACTGATTCAAAAGATACCTGAGAATTGGAAGAATGGCTCGGGTTGAAAAAGCAAAGGCTTGAAATAGTAAAACAACGGCTTGAATCTGCAAGGAAGCAAGCAAGAAATTGGGCAATTGGTTTTAGAAAGGAGTCACCATTAATAAAGGTCCAGACCAAGAAAATGTGAAGGAAGAAATGTTAAGTTAATTATATAAAGTAGTCTCTTCGCATTTCGAGAGTTGTCTCATCGCCTTCCAGAATTTTGGCATTTTCCTACGTTCCAAAAAAATTTCAAGCTGGATCGATGAGAAAGCATACCTGAGTCAAGATTAGAACCCACATTTCAAAACCGACCCTTAACCATTAACCATATCAGACCGATCCAAGAAAATTTCAAAGTCCATAATTTCTGAAAAAAATCATGGAATTCCGAGGGGCAAAATGTTATCCATTTGATCGGTTCAAGCATATACGGGTCAGTTTTGAACATGTTAAAAGCAGGGGTCGGCCTGACAAGCATTAAGAAGGATCGGTCGAAGAAAATGGATTTCTGGTCGTTCCAAAGCTGGTCGACCTGGTCGCTCCAAAATGTTTATGGTCCTGTTCGTTCCGAAGTTGCAAAATGATTGATCGTTCCGAAAGTAAAAATCTTCTGGTCGCACCAAAGGACAATAATTCCTGATCGTTTCAAATACACAGGATAGCAGACCGCTCCAAATAGTTGGTCGCTCTGACTACTGAAAGCTCATGGTCGCTTTAAATATACCAAAGCTCCCGAATGCAGAAGGTTTTTGGTCGCTCCAAAATGCAGAAGATTGTTGGCCGGCCCGCTTCGCTTCTAGGCCTCCTGATCGATCCGCTCTATATTGAAGCCTTTTTGGTCGCCTTTTTTGCTTCCTGGTTGTTTTTCCTCTAAACGAAGCCTCCTGGTCGGTCCAAGTGATTAAAATAGCGCGCCAGCTGTTGACAACTGGCAATGGCACTCTCGTAATTACCTGGCAAAACCGACCAGCTCCCTGAAGAGAAGATTTCAGCCACTCCATCACCTATAAATAGAGCACCACCTCCACCATTTGAAGGGAACTTCTGGGGCAACTACAAGGAGGTGTTGTCAAATTGCTTTGGGAACTTCTTCAAGCATTTCTCATCTCTTCTTCATCATCCTTACAAGATCTTTGGAGCTCATTGCCACGGCTTCTATGGGAGAATCGGCCTAAACGCTTGAAACTTCTCATCATTTTGGGATGAACATGAAATCAATTGCATGGAAAAGGAGCTTTGTGCATGTATAAGAAGCATTCATTGTAAATCTCTTGAGAAATAATGGAATTAGACCTTCAAAGTGCACGTAGACTCAATTAAGAGTCGAACCACTATAAACTCTTGTGTTT
>JASFAX010003116.1:0-43553 GCA_030737875.1 Allium sativum
ACATACAGTCCTGCACTCTATCGTGAAGAATTCCACTAAAATTTCTTGTTTTTCACGTGTTGCAAAAACACTTTTACAAGCTTGGTTTCATAAGCTACAAGGCAAATCCTCCCTTGATTTTACAGGCTACAAGAGCACCTTCTCCTTATCACTAATAACAAACTATGGCAAGTTGTCGTATCTTCAATATAGGTTCTTGTAGATTTGGTACAATGATCCACTACAAAGAAGAAAGGCATTCCTAACGGCTGAAAGCCGTCGGCAGCCGTCAAATTTAGTCGTTGGAAATGAAGGCATCGGTGAACAGAAATTCCGATGGCTTTCGAGAATACTCATAGAGACAATTTCCAAAGGATTCCGACGGCTTGCAAAAGATTTTGACGGTTTCCAACATGTGTCGGCAACCGTCGGTAATATCATACCCGAGGGTCGTCACTATCCATCAGAAACCGTCGGATGTCGTCAAATTTAGCAGTTGGAAATGAAGCGTCGGTAAACAGAAATTCCGACGGCTTCTGACAATATTCATCGAGGCATTTTGCGGCAGTTTGCGACAGGTTCTGATGGTCTCCGACACGTGTTGACAGCCATCGGAAATTGTTGGTAATATCATACCTGATAGTCGTCATTAGCCGTCGAAAATCGTCGAAAAACTGCAATTTATTTAGAGTTCTGTTATAGTATTGCCTTCTAGCCACATTTCTCATACAACCACTATTCCATCAGTAATATGTTATACCTAGTATATAATTTTCCAATCAAATATCAAAAACCAAACTTAATCCAATTCACCAGATCAAATAATACATTAAATCAATTCATACTTCACCTTCAACAAGCAAACGACTATCCAATACAATATATAATATGCATGTCACCAAGTCTATCATCATACAACTTACAAAACGACAAGTCATTGAGTCTATCATTCACCAATCAAGTCTACCATTACATAGTACTTAGTACATACATACACACATACATATATACATATGTATATATATATATATATATATATATATATATAACATCAAATTACCAAGTCTACCATTCACCAAGTCATACTAAACCAATAAACAAACTTATTTGAGTAGTCAATCGCCTCTAGAGCCAGCTGAACCTCCAGAGCCAGCAGACGACAGAAAGAGAACATCATACTGCTGCATGTACTCAGCAATACGTTGATCCAGCAGCTGTGTCATCTCTATGGCTTGACAATGGTTCTGATCTTCCAATTGTGCCACCTTAGCTCTCAAATTTTCGATCTCTACTAGATATCTGCTCTGGTCTGCCAGCCTCATTACTGGCTGCTATTATGTAATAATTATTTAATTTAGTTGCAATATTTATTGAGGAATCACTAAGGAAGGCTAAAATCAATATCTAAGAGTATTATAGTTTAAAGGAGGTTTGATGTTCATGTTAACTAGGAATGTAAATTTATACAAACTTGAGCTCAAAATGTGAAATTAATCATGGAAAGGGTTAAAAATATTGTTTAAGTTGCTTAAAATTATCCTTAACTTGCATAAATACATTTTTATCCCTAACTTGCTTAAAATTATTCTTAACCAAATGTTTATATGTTGTAATGTGTTAATTATGCTTAAAATATGTAAAAAAGAGAGTAGAAAAACGAGGATTATTATGTGTCACTCAGTTCAATTTTGCTAATCCTTAATGTTTTCCTTTAATTGGACCTTAATCTCCAATACTTATTAATTTTTCTTAGAGAAACTTAAGACTGGAACTAAAGCGATGTACAATAAATTAAAAGACTATTAAACTGTTATTTTCTAATATGTTATTTATTACAACTTGACTGCCAAATCCATATCATCTGCTTCGCGACGGTGGATCCATAACTGATTCAAAAATAGAGTCCTCCTCATCCGTTGTCAGTTGCTCTCGACTCGTATCAGCTAGGAGTTTCTGGCGCCACTCCATACAATTTTCCTACATAAACAAATAAGTATGTACAAGCTAATATCATGATATCTTATTTGATTATAGTTTATCAAATAAAAACAATTACCAATACTACATAAATAAAAATATACTTTCATGGCTCTTGCTGGATTTTCGGTCGTGCCATGCATATGAAAAAGTTCCGTCTGAATTTACATGCTCGACAATATGTGCATGGATAAACACATCCATAAATGATATGGGACTTTGCGCCCCCGCTTCCTGAAATTGATTAACATATACAATTATTGTACATTCAAAATCATATAACACATCAACTATTTATAATTCGCATTCATTAAATTTACCAACTCCTGAAGATAATGTTGAAATGACTTGGACCCTCCTCGATGAGTGATGGGATTTTTGTTTCTGTTTGCAGAGTTTCTTTTCGACTCAGCTTGTACATTCAAAATTTGATACATTATGTATCTATCAAGTATCTTCTGATATTTATCTACCAATCAAATATTTAAAAAAAGTTTAGTAGACATACCATCGCCTCGTCGCTATTTCAATATCTCAACCACCATTCCCATGCGCTCGCCCCTTCCAGTTTGGTTTATTTCCTTTTTTATTCACTTCCGACATCAAATCTCTATTGTTTTTCCGCATTTTCTGCATCCAGTAATGTCACGCCAACTGCATATCATCTATGAGTATGTCTAACTCGAACTGTGTTTCACGATAAAAAGTGAAAAAACATAAACTGCAAATGATAAACAGTCAAAAAGCAAGAAAAACGAATTAAAATGAAAAAATAAAACTATACTTACAAGTACATCCTTCCATATACGCTCTACTATGTGGAGAGGGATGTTCACTACAAGAAAACACTTATTCAGCGTCAAATTGTAGAAGCGGAAATTTTCATCGCTAATTTGCGACGGTTTTCCATGAGATCTACGAGGGATAGTTTCTTTTTTTTCAATTTTATTTTATTTTTATTTATCACTGTCCCCTTGTTCTATCCCTTGCTAATCCGCTGTGATTTGCGTCAATTTACCGACAAATAATATCCCCTACTATTTTCCGTTACAAATGGAGACAAAATACTGACAAATTTGTGCCGAAGATATTTTGCAACAAAATTCCAATGTATTCGCAAGAGATATTTATGTTATTTTTGTAAAGGATGCTTTAGTTTTGTTTTTTTTTATAATTATCAACATGTTAAGTTGTTTTTACTTATTATTATTTTTTTGTAAATTTAAAGATGCTTTTGTAAAATTTACTAATAGGATGCAAATTTGTCAGCTAAAATTTAATTATCGACTAATAGGATGTTTTCCTTTCCGCCTTTCTTTGTAAAATTTATAGATGCTTTTGTAAAATTTACTTATTATGTAAACATCAATAGTTATTTATTAATACGTTGGAAACACGGTAAGTTTGTGGTAAATTTGTAAACACGGTAAGTTGCTTATTCTATAAAATTTACTTATTCTGCAAATTTGTCAGCATATTTTGTAAACACGGTAAGTTTTTTGGCCTTCTCTTCTCTTCTTGTTTTGTTTGTGTCTTCCTAATTTTCAATTGTTGTTTGCCACTCTCTTTTCATTTCTACATCTCTCTATCTTTTTTCGTTTTGCACTTTCTTTCTCGAACCATAAATCAAATTCTCAGCTACTAGTTCGCATTATCTTGGAGGGTAAGGGTTCGTTGTTTCCATTTCCGATTCCAATTAAGGCAGCGAATTAAAAATTCCATTTCTAGGTGAGAAGTAATTCACTTCCATCTCTAAAAAAAAATTGCGATTTTTTTTTACGATTTCGTTTCTAGCTTCAAATCTAGTTTTTTAAAATTTGATTCAACATATTTCTATTTTCTAAAATGTATCTCAGAAGACATTTAAATTTTGCGAACCCCGAACAGCAAAATTAGGGCTGAAGTAAACGGAAAAAACTCACTAAATGAATATAGAAATCAAGGTCTTGTAACGGTGTAGCTACAGTTCTTGATAGGCTCCTGTTTCTGTTATCTTTTTCTTTACACAATTTCAGAAATTGAAATACTAAGGTATTGTATAACTTTATTTCACAAATTCTTTTAGTTGAAGGGTTTCCCTAATTTCTTTAGTTGTAACGACATAACAATCATTTTAAGGGTTTCATCATAATTTGGGGAATGGTTATTCGAATCATAATGTATGGAAAAATTATTCTATTATTACACAATAGGAATCGGTTCATTGCTGATTAAATTAATAATGGAAGTATAACAGGTTAACGCATATTTTTATAATTTAGTGTATAAACATTAGATAATTTAGAAAACAAAAATCAATATTGATTTCATTTCAAGAAAAAAATGCCAAATAAACATTTATTAATATTGTGTTATTCATATTTTATAGTATGTTATTCTAAAGTTCTAATTGGAAATTTGTGTTTTGTTTACAATAGTTTGTACTACCAGTTGATTCCATTAACAAAAGAATTCATGTAGGATAACAAAACATCGAACTCATACCGTCAGATAAGGTAATGAATACAATGGTTCAAATAATAGAAAGAAGAAATGAGATGCGAAACTCAGTTAGAAAATGAAGCAGGAGCGTAAACTGTCAACTTTTTTGTTTCCATATTTTCACAAATGTATACTTCCAAAATTATGTGCTGTATACTTCCATTTGACAGTTCAGTATCACATAAGTTATGTTTCCAAAATTATACACTCCATAAATTTTTTGGTTGTTACATGATTCATAGATTTAACTTCTTTTTTTACCAATGTATGTTTTGTTACATGCATTTATCCTAGTAATTTATGTTATCATGGAAGTTATGTTTCATACATTAACACATCATAACTTTTTTTCTCATTTATATTTTATTCATTTATTTATCCATGGTCATTTATGTGGATCCGCAGTGGATTGGTTTAATGAATTCAAATGTTCTTTGTCTTCTTTATTTATTCGTGTGATATGCATAAGGAAAAGATCATGGATAAATAAATAAATGGAATTTATTTTTTCTTCTTTTTTAGCTAGGTAAAATGAATGAAGCTATTAATACTAATTGTTGGTCATATATTTTTCATAATCAACTGGCTATTTCCATGAAAATAAGTTCACTTACAAAAAGTAGGCATGCCATATTCTATTTTCAACTTTTTAAAATACTAATTTTCCCTATATATTTCTCAGTATCATTAAATGCAATATTCCTTTGGATTTATGTCAAAATTATGAATTTAGTATTCAAGTTATGACTGAATATGTGCATGGAGCAAGCTACTATGATAGCGCCTGCAATGTAGACTGGTTTATAGTGGCTCTCTTATATTTGGGTCATGTTACTGTTGAGGTTTTTTTAAAGTCGATATTCTTTAATTTACTCTTTATATGATATATTTAGTGAAGTTAGGATTTTATTAATGAAGAACAATTCAATAATTTTTTTAAAAAAATTGTTAAAAATGAAGAACCATATTTATAGGTAGGCACAAAATTAGTCATGCACAGTTATGTTAAAAATGAACATATCACAATGACTCAAAGTACATTCAAGCACAACAAACTGAATTGGGTTTTTCAATAAACACTGGAGAAACAAATCAACCATAAATTTCAAATCAGGACCACTCAGTTCTAATGGTTCCAGTTCGTTTGCTAACAACACCAAATCATCCATTCAAACTCAATTCAAACAATAGATGTCCAATACTTATTAATCATTTCGTCAAATAGATGAGTGTGAACGTTAAAGTTATGTTACATGGGTTAAGCCCCTAACAGTTAAAGCGAGCAAGAAAAAATAAGACCATGATCCAATTTGAAAAAAAAAATTGAAGGCATGATGAACGATCATAAAATCTCACAGGACTAAAGATGTTTCCAATGCAACTTGATGGACTCTGCTGTCTAACCTCAAATGTTTGCCGGATTGCACAAAAAAAAATGAAGTCTGTAAGGAATAATTATTCTAGTTACGAAATGAAGTCTGTAATAATCTAATAAATCTATTACTCCAAAATTTAACCTCGAATGGCCCTAGATCCTTTCTAATAGCAAAACTATTTCTCATAGGAAAAAAATATTGATTCATAATTATATAACGTTTCAGGTGGTCAAGAATTAATAAATGACCTCAAGATAGGATCGATGAGTCCTTGCTGGAATAATAATCTCATCTCGATCTTTGGACTGAGAGGGATTAACTCAGTAATCGCGTTGGCTCAAATTCCTATCAAAATCAAGTAGATTAGAACAATAGAATTTTACAGGAAAGAAAATATTTACACTTAGGAACTCAGTAATCGCAGGGGTAGGTTTAACAATGAACTCATCTTGATGTTCTACAGGAAGGGATAGGGTCTGTTAGTTTTTAGGATAGTAGGAGACATAAGGAAAATAGGATAAGAGCGGAAGAAACGGCTAGAGAGGGATAAAAACGTGGAGCATGATTACCTTCCACTATCCCTATTCGAATGATGGAAATACCCTTGTACATCTAGCACATAAAGCGATGGAAAGAAGGGCATTCTGGGAAAGCCAAAAAGGCTTCACTTTGACCGGTTGACCAAAGGGTTTGCATTATAATATAAGATATATATTTGGTTGTTATCATCAAACAAAAATCATATAATTGTTATATATAATAACGTTATATACAACAGAACATATATGAAATATATCATAAAACCATAGATTTACCAAAATTATGTTCTAAATATCTGTTAAACATGGTCAATCTAACAATTCTATTGGTTATATGATCAAATTAGTTAATCTTAGGATATCTAGATCTGGATTAGAATATATGATCAGATCTAGAGTGAAATGAGCATAAAGCAGTTGATTATCCTAATTAACACATATAATCCATAGTAAGTCCGTGAAAGAACTTTATCACTCACCAAAACCTAGATCCGATGTAATATGGATGAAATCAAATCTAAACAGCGAAGAAACACTCGAATTCAATGCAAAACGGCGAGATCTGATCTACCTTGATGTAAATCTTGCTTCCAAATGTGACATAGAATTTTCTGAAGGAGAAATTAGCATTAGGGAAATTAGGTTGAACCGGAGGTTCACAAAAACTAATATGTGGAATGAGGAGAAGAGCCCTAATTCTCTCCTCAATTCCCTGATTTATAATCTTAGATCATTAGACTAATGGGCTCAATAATTAGCCCACAAGCTATTAATTAGCCTATCCAGTAGAAAAACAAATTTAAGATAGTGATTTCTCTTAAATCTCTGGGCCAAATCTGTAGTGTGACCAATTATGGAATGGCCAGCCATCATCCCAATCCAATGAGACAATTACAACATCTACTTTGGTCTCAAACAAACGTTATAGCTAAAAAAGTAAGTCGTAGTGGTAAATTGGTTATAAATCAATTTGGTAAAAATCATGGACATGTCTCACATCCTTATGCACAACACATTAAAATATAAGAATGATTCAATCACTAGGGGTTAAATAGAATTATTTTGCGGTCCTCTAATATGTAAATACAGATCGTTACATTCTTCTCCCCTTTAGGAATTTCGCCCTCGAAATTCCAAGCAAGCACAAGCAAACAACGTACCTCGCATGGATACCATCCACGAATAGCTAATATATCATTCAATCTAAATCCAATAACCCATGCAGCCAAAATCCTACCCAAACATACAGAACTCTAATAATGGAAGACACAATTGTACATGTAAGATACAATATATGGGACATACCACTCAAAGAGTTCTAGATATTTCGACCTAATACTGTCTTCCATTCCCACGTACAATCGTCATTGTCCTCACTCTATTGTACCTTGACTAGCTTAACAACCTTCCTCGTAAGCTATTTCATGTCATTCCCAACGACGCAAAGCGGCTTACGAGGCTTAGAATCTTCGGGATTGACCTATAAGTGTTCCATCTGATCTGAAGACACAATCAAACTCCAGTCGTGCATGAACTTCCATACTCACGACACATGAAAAACATCGTGCACACCAGCCATCTTCTCAGGTAGATCCAATATATAAGCAAGCTTCCCAACATGCTCGATTATCAGAAACAACCCCACAAATCAACAAACAATAAGTCTCCAACTGATAACTCCAAATCCTTTCTTCCCTTATCGGCATAACTCTTCTGGTGATCATGGGCTATCTTCATTCATTGCTAAATGATCTAAATCTTATCTATCATCTCCCTTATTATTTCGGCCCAAGCACAAACTTCTCTCTAGTCTCTGACCAATAAGAAGGTGAATTACAAGGTCTACCGTACAATATTGCATATGGTGCCATGCCAGTACTTGGCAGATAACTGTTGTTGTAAGATAACTCCCATAATCCTCCAAAATCTAATACATAAGCTCTTAGAAGATCTTCTAATACTTGACTGACTCTCTCTGTTTGACCGTTGGTTTGGGGATGATAACCCATACTCATATGTAGCTCGGTAACCAATGCATCTTGCAAACTCTATCAAAATCCACCAATAAACAAGGGATCTCGATCACTTTATATACTCTTTGATTTTCCATAGAATCAAACTATCCACTTAATATGAAACTAAGCCAATTTAGATGTCATTTTGGTAGATTTGACAGGAATAAACCTTGCACTTTGGCTAAGTGATCCACAATAACCATATACCATCCTTTCCTTCCCTAGTCCTCGGCAATTCATCAATAAAATCCATTGATACTTGCTCTTATTTCCATAATGGAACTTTTAACGGTTACAATAGTCTGCTTGACTTCTTTTGCTTAGCTTTAACTAACTGACAGCTCATATACTTTGAGATAAATCTCCTGACATCCCTTTTCATACCTTCCCAGTAATAAACTCTCTTCATATCTCAAGATCTCTTGCTACCACTAAGAAGAACAGACAACTTGGAGTGATGACATTCTCTTAGAACCTCATCTCTCAATCCATCTATGTTAGGAATAACCGATCTTCCATCCATGTGAAGTCAACCATCTTGAGCGCCTTCGTAACTCTTCACCTCCTCGGAATCGATTCTCATTTCCAATTTCTGAATGATCTCATTGGTATTAGCATCTTGCTTCTGGCCCTTGCCAATCCTCTTGATAGGAGCAGTTCTAATCGACAAGCTTGCTAACATTTCAGGCTCTAACTCATAGTGAGGCCTGAAATCAAACCCAGCCAAATACTTGAGTTTTTTTCCATTTAGTAAACGTAGCTCCTAATCTCGCATGTCTTCTACTCAACGCATCAACCACTGCGTTTTGTTTTCTTGGAGTATAGGTTATGCCAAATTCATACGATGCTAGAAACTATAACCATCGTTCCTTCCGAAGATATAAATCCTTTTAGGAGAAAATATACTTTAACGACTTATGATCCATAAATTGCTTGTATCTAACTCCTAAAAATAATGCCTCCACATTTTCAAAGAAAAAACTATTGTCGCTAACTTTATATCGTGAGTTGGGTAATTTCTTTCATGTGGCTTCAATTGTTGACTCGCATAAGCCACCACGTTTTCTTTCTACATTAGCACTTCTCCCATCCTTTTACCACATGCATTGATATACATAACAATCTAGCCATATTCCACTCGGAATAACCGATACAGGAGCACTCGTCAATCTCTCTTTCAAGATCATAAAAGCGTGCTCGAATTTTGCATTCCTTGCGAAAATCTAGTTCTTATTAATTTTTCAATCTAGTCTATGGTGCAACTATCTACGAATAATCCTTGATAAATCGCTGATAATATCCAGCTAAACTAAGGAAACTTCTAACATACGTACCATTCTTAGATCAATCCCAATACTGAATCTCTGCAACCTTAGGGCGATCCACTGTTGTTTCTTCTCCCGATACGACCAACCCAGGAATCACACTCCTCTTTTCCAAAAGTGGTACTTCAAAGAGTTATCACTCAACTAGAGTTTTTGAAAGATTTCCAAAACAATTCTCAGGTGCATCTTTTGTTCTTCCTCATTCCCAGAATAAACCAATATACCATCCACGAACACAAGAACGAACTTGTTCAATTGTTCTCTGTAAACCCAATTCATTACATCTTCAAAATATCCTAGCACGTTAGTCAATCCAAATGGCATCACCAGCCACTCATAAAAACCGGATGGCATCCTGAAAGCAGTCTTCGACACACTATCCCTAGCCACTCTTAGTCGGTGAAATCCCTTCGCCAAATTCATTTGGGAAAGCACCTTAGCTTCGTGAAGTTGATCATACTAGTCATCGATTCTTAGCAATGGATACTTGATATTCTTAGTCACCTTATTCTACTCATGATAATCCATATGGAATCACAATGATCCATTAGCCTTGGTCGCAAACAAAAATGGTGCACTCCATTTGGATATGCTTCTTCTAATGAATCCATTACTCAAAAGATCCTTCGCTTGCACCTTTAACTCTAACTGTTCCATAAGCATCATCCTCCTAAGAAGCATAATAATAGCATCCACTATACCGGTACGAATTCAATTTTCTTTTGCGAGGCAATCCCTAGACCTCGCCAATGACATCAAAAAACTCTCAAATGATCTGCACCGATGATAATCCATCCTATGGAATTGCAAATGAATATAAAAAGCTAACTAGGACCCCGTCCTCTCGCAAGACGCATATCATAACTGTTCGCCCTTCCACATTCCCGATTGTCATCTCGAGCCTTTCGTAATCCACTATAATCGCATATCTCTTGAGTCAGTCCATACCCAGAATAATCCCAAACCCAGCGAAGTTTAAAACAAAGCGATCATACACAAAAGAGTAACCCTGAGTCAAAAAAATTAGACCATGACAAAGCATACAAAGAATAGAAGAACCCCCTACTGGGTTAGTCACGACTAATGGTCTATCAACAGTCTCTGGTTCTAAACCTAACTTTCACATATGCTCATTACAAGTAAAAGAATGTGACGCCCCAAATCAAACAAAACTGAAACACCTCTGATAGAAAGCATACCTTGCACAACAAAACCCTTCCCTTTCTCTGTTGCAGTTGGAGCTCTCGACAACACAGTGTCCAATGCATATGGTTTTACAACCTGCTTATCACTTGGGGATCCCAGACAATTCTTCCTTAAGTACCCAGTCTTGTCACAATTATAACATTTCCTTTCCGCCTTAAGAGCCTTCCAATCCTTAAAATGATGGCCCTTATCATGACAATTAAAGAAGGTAATCTCACCCTTAGGTTTCTTCTATCGATTCTTCTCTTGCTTTTGCTATTTTCTCTTTCCATTCCATATTTTCTTATGCCTTCTACCTTGTTGTGGATTTGAATCCCTTTTAATTTCAACCACAGCTCCGCCTTTCTCTGGAAACAAACTCCCATGCCTCAAAGACTTCTCTACTAACTTCTCATATGGATCCTCGATATGGTCTACCAATTGCTTTTGAAGACTGTCATCTAATCCTATAATAAACTTTTCGTTCTTCTGGTACAGAGCCTTACACTACAAGGAAAGTGGTTATCTATAATAGCAGAAGACAATGTTTTCTTCTCTTTGTCATGGAAAACAAAGGTAACACATGGTTTTAACATAAGAAACGCTAACGTAAATTGAAGCGGGAAATTATTTTACTTCCCTCCGCTTCTACAAATTTCGACTGCTAAAAATCCCTAAATTTTTAATCAACGATCCATTTCCCTCTTCGTACATTTTCATTTTCCCTCCTCTCAAATTTAATTTCAATTCTCTTGCTCTAAAAATCACGTCTTCCTTCGTCCTTCGCTTCTGATTTTAATTAAGCATCCCCTTGTTGGCCTTTTTACTAGCGTCGAAAGCCTTAAATTTTTTTTGTGGGTATGGAATGGGAGAATTAACCAAGGCTAGGCTTGAATTTAGTTGCGAGATTTAGAAATGGTGAAATGATTTACGAAGGCAAAGACTTTGAATTGCTTTCGGTTTGTTTTATAAAGGAGAAAAACGCGAAGGCTCTGACTCGTCGAAACTGGTGAGTTTTTTTATTCTTAACCCTAGTTTTTTATTCTAATACTTGTTGAATTTTTATCTTAGACTGTATTTGATCATCACTTTATAATATCAACACTACTGCAAGTTCATGACATTTATGTACTACAAAAAGAAGTCTGAATATATATGAAATCAGTAGTTAATCACTTTAGATTTCTATTTGCAATTTGTTTGATATATTCAGATTTCTATTTACATCATTGGGCTTTATATTAAAGGAAATTACATTGTAATGTGTAGCATTCCTAAGGCAGGATTAACATCGATTGTAATTTCTGTAGCATTGTATGAAACATTTATAAGATAGTCACAGGTAGCCATTGACTTGTTATGTTTGGAGGTTGTATCTAATTTCATGAATATCTAGTGTTTTTGCAGAAAGAGTGATTGTTGCACATGTATGGTAGAGCATAAGGTGTAGATGATAGGAAATATGTGGCAGAACATTTGCTGAACGTATATTCTGTGGAATGTTTTTCCCTAGTTCATGCTTCATTTTATTTTTAAGCATATGTGATGTTTAAGGGAGTGACATTCTTATTATGTTGTCGCTAATAGCTCTTAAGCATCAAGAACAAATAAATGCAGTTTGTGTTCCTTCTTCCATATCATATAACACATGCTCATGTTGTTTCTTTCATTGTAGACAACTTCTCAACAACTACCAGATTGCGATCATGGGTATTCTTCCTTTTTTACTTAAAAAAAGAATAAACTTTGCCAGATTGCGATCATGGGTGAATACGTTAGCTCATACGTTGCAGTAAGCTTAAATGTTGATGCATAAATCATACCAGTCTTTAGATTCAGTTCATTCCAGATCCAACCATATAAAATTATTATTAGTTATATAACACAGTCTATATTAAGTTATCAAGTCCATATTAAGCTATCAAGTTTATTTCCTATCTGGAGATAAAATGAAACCTTAAGGATAATATAGTTTCTATGCTAGTCAGATTAATTTGTATTCATAATCAGGCAAACAATGGCATGCATATGTATCGGGATGGCATATGTATATTAGGGTATGTACTAAGTTAACTATCCCTTCTAAATATTTTCAACGCGTACATCACAAATTTTCCAAGTCCTGATCAAAATTGTTCGACTATTTTATGAGACTGTGGCTTGACTATGAATACAATTGAAATCTTTGATTACTCAAGCATGAGTTGCTAACGTAGAACAAGGTAACTACAATATGATCAAGTCATGATTCCATTTGGTAATTGATCAAAGTATTTCTATATGAAGATTGACATAAATTCCCTTATCATTTTGGCATGTTAAGAGACTCAATTCAAAAAATAACAGTAAAAGTTATGTTGTGTGTCATAGGCTCATGGCTTCATAGTATTAATAAAGCTGCTCTTGTATGTCATAGTCTCATAGCTTTACAATATTGATAAAGCTGCTCTAATAAGGTTTTACAGGAGACCTCTCTTTTATTTTCATCAGGGAAAGTGTACCTTGGAAGTTGACATATCCTAAGCCCAAAGCTTCACAACAAAGAAGCTTACTAATTTTCTAATGCAGATCTAGAGAGAGTTGTATTTAATTGTTTTCTGAAAGATGGCTTCAGTCCAAGGTATCTTTTAGTGCAATAGTACACCCTGAAAGATTGTTACATTATAAGATTAGGTTGCTTTGTACTCCACTTGACACCGAAGTTTTATTTCTGCCTTGTCTTGAACTATGCTTGTACTGTTGCCCTTGTACCAGTTCGTTGCCCATTTCCTTTGTTATGGCTTGTGCTTATTTATTGGTATTGATGCTCGTCATGGTGCCTTGCGTTGCCTCCTGTCCTGCTATGGTTACATGAGTCTTTTGTATATAATTTGTGTTCAATATTTTATTTCCCAGCTCTAATGCCATGTCCTATTACTCCGTATTAGGTGCACACTTGCACACATGTAAATGATCAAAATCTGTGTCTGTGACATGTAAATGATAATTACTCGTATTAGTTCACACTTGCACCCATTAGTACCTTTTATGTTTGATTATTTATCTGTATCATGTTTGTATCATCTCACATACATGAAGGGTAGTTGTTTAATATTCATTAATATTTAGATAAGATTACTTTATGCAATCACATTATGTACCTTATAGCCACATGAATAGACATAATGTTTAGTATGCCCTTCATTAGCAGGTGTGTGTCTCTCTCTCTCTCTCTCTATATATATATATATACACACACACACCAAAGCCCATTGGAAAACAATAACAAAACAGGTCAGACATCTGAAATAAATTTCAGACGTTTGTACCAAGCCTAGGAATTATCCGAGAACATTTTCAGACGTCTGAAATAAATTTCATACGTCTGAAATAAATTTCATACGTCTGAAATGGTCTCAGGGTGTTGGCCAAAATCCATTTCAGATGTCTGAAACTTACTTTCAAACGTCTGAACCAGGTCAGATGTCTGAAAATAGGTTCAGATGTTTGGAATTTGCTATTGTTTCTAGTTTCCCTTCTATTGACTGGTTGGTTGTATGCGATGTCAACTTATTACTTGTTTTTCTTGTGCAGCTTATGGCCCTTTTTACTAAAGAGACATGCCTTGAGCTTTTCCAATGACGATGATGATGATGATGCTTCTGCATATTTTTCTGTAAGTAATTATATTCATCACACTACATGTTCATGGCATTCATGTAGGATTAACAAAGTATATAAAAATACGAAACATAAGTAAACTTCTATAATAATAATAACAATAAGATTTATAGTAGTAGTAAATTAACTAACTATTATAAAAATTAACTAAGTTTACTAATTTTATAAAAAATTATCTCACTATTATAAAAATTAACTAACTATTACTATAATTATCTAAGTACTATAAAAATTAACTAAGTATTATAAAAATTAACTAAGTTTACTAAATTTAAAAAAAAAATTAGAAGTTTAGTTTACAAAAGTTAACTAAGTATATAATAATATAAAATATTACTAAGTAGTCTATAATAATTATAGCAATAATTAAAAATTAACTAAGTATTATTAAAATTAACTAAATAGTATAAAAATTTAACTAAGTTTACTAATTTTATAAAAATGAAGAAGTAGTTTATAAAAGTTAACTAAGTATATAAAAATATAAAATATTACCAAGTATTCTTTAATAATAATATCAATAATTAAAAATTAACTAAGTATTATAAAAATTAACTAACTATTATAAAATATTACCGAGTATGATATGTTGTTATCTTCAACTTTCTTCTTGTATTCTTTTTTCTTGTTGTCGAGCATTGTTTTCTTGTTAATGTCCAAGCATGACCAAATGCTAACATGAACACATGTGTATAGGTATTGGAGATGGGCATCGTTGTGCATTCGGCTATAATCAGAATATCGTTAGGCGCTTATAAAGATCCCTCAACAAAAAGACCGCTTGTGGTATCTGATTACGGAGAAAGCGGTAACTTTTAAATGTTCATTCTGTTGGTATTCAAAGCACAATTGTTTTATGGAAATTTTGTTTTATTTGTAGATATCGTGACTTTATTCGACGGATATAGTGTAATTTAATTTATGGTGTTATTTTTTAATGAAAATTATGTAAAGTTTGTTTATTGATGATGTCTTTGTGTATGAATATTGTATTATATAATTAGTTGGTTGATATATATTTATATGTTGCTGATATGTTTATGCATGAATATTTTGATACCACAATATGTAAATGCCGTGATAGATGCAAAAAACGTTGTGATATATGGTAAAACGCTGTGATAGTAAAGAACATTTAAACTTCCAGAAACGCTGTGGTATGTGGCAAAACGCTGTGATAGTAAAGAACTTGTAAACTTCGAGAAATGCTGTGATATGTGGATAAACGCTGCAGAAAAGGGAAGATAACAATAATTTCTGAAATAATATAAAATGCTATATAAACATAAGGACAACACCATTTGAAACGCTGTAATATGTCAATTTTCTATAGCATTTTTGAAAACGCTGTGATATATCCAGGGAGCTATAATAACATGTTGGTAAACAATGTTCATCAAAACGCTATTAAAGGCTATAACAGCGTTTTTTCAACACTGTGAATAGACATATTTGTCGTTGTGTTAATATAAAAACGAGCATATTTCAACAAAGCTTCAAACTCCGATGCATACTCAGCCATCGGTCTTCCATTCTACTTCAGCTCGAAAAATCTTTTGAAAATTGATTTTTGAACCATACGAATAAACTTCTACTTGAACCTAGTTCTGAATTTATTCCAACTAATCTGGTCCTCCTGAGTCTCCGAAGAAATGCAATTCCACCAGTCCATTGCTCTCTCTTGAAGCTTCCTTGATGCGTGCTTCCTCTTCATAACATCATCAGTTCCCAAGTCTTCGAAGATGCAAACAAAGTTATCCAACCAACTATGCACTTCAGTCGTAGATTCTGTCCTACTGAACGGCCTTCCACCAAGAGAAGTATATTCCTTACACAGCTTGACGAAATCAACAACCTTAGGTACCTAGTATTGTTGTTGTTGCGCTAGAGATGTACCAGTTTGACAGTGATATTCCACTAGTGTGTGTTGCTCGCTATTATTACCGATTATGGCTTCGTAGTTTAAATTGTTGTTATACAGATTATACTAAGGTGACTGGTTCTGTATTGAAGAGGTTTTGTTATTCCCAACATCGTTGGAGGGTGTCCGGGCATCCATTTCATGATGAGTGAATGACCTACTAGCTAATGTCAAGTAGGAAGAGATATGTGGCTCCCTATAGCTACTTATGATTAACATGTAGATGCAAGAGCGATTTTTGATGGTTTTCATCGATAGATTGCAAAGGATTTGAGGATAGCATGATAATTCTTGAGTTGTACTCGATTCGATGACGAGAGATGCTAAACTTACTTTCCTCATTTTGGTGTAACGACAACCAAATTTGTTGAGTCATATATGGATTAGATGTCTTGTGTTGATTAGACTAGAATCTTGCATGTTAGGGTAGATATGAATGTTATTTTTCATTATTGCTATCATTTTGTTGTGCGTGTTTGATGATTGATACTTGAAATGACCACTTATGCTTACATAATTGGTAGGGATGCAGGAAAATTGTTTTTGTTGTGACTTACTTATTTCCATACATGAATTAATATCACTACTACAAAACTGGTCTGTTGCTTCTGTTGTCAAACCTCTTTTGCTTATGTTCAACAACAGAAGCAACTGCAGCCGAAGCAATAAACCAAAACCTGTTGCTTCCGCTTGGGAACAGAAGCAAAAAATAGTTTTTTGCTTCGGTTTCTTACCTCCCTGTTGCTTCTGTTCAACAAAAGAAGCAAAAAATATTTTTTGCTTCGGTTTCCTACCTCATGTTGCTTCTGTTCAACATCAGAAGCAAATGAAGAAGACGCAAATAGATCCCAATTTGTTGCTTCTGGTACACAACAGAATCAAGAAAAAAAATCTTTTTTGCTTCCGTTCCCCGCTGTAGAAGCAAAAAAGGGGTAGCATGACCTTATTTGTTGCTTCTGTTATGCTTACATCAGAAGCAAAAAACTATATTTAATAATAAAATATACCCCTTTCAAATCACTATAATTCTCAAATAAGCAATTGATATATATCACAGATAATTATCTTTTGCAATTATATAATCGAAACATATAACAAAATAAATTGGACAATTGAATATCACAATTTCAATGATCGTATTATAATTCATACACTTAAGAGCAACAACATAACAGAAAACAAAATAATTTAGGAATATTGTTAATAATCCGGTCTTAACATAAGAAAAAACCAAGTACAAACTTAACACTACAACTTACTAAATTATAAAATCACAGTTTTAAGATGATGTGCGGCTTTTACAAAATACAACTCTCTGAAGGGAACGTAGTTTCTCTTCGGTTTCTTCAAACATGCTGCTCTTTGATTGTCGGATACAATTGAACTATTTCTATATGCTTCAGCTGACTACAAGTAGAAAAGTAAAACAATGTTAGATATGAATTAATTATTCGGTACCACATGCAAAATTAATAGTGGGATGGGACCAAATTGGGGAAGCGCAGGCTGCAGGTGTACTTGGGGCAGGGGGATGCACCTAACAACTTATCAACAAATCATATAAAACACGGTATAACAAGAAATTGGCTGCAAAAACTCAACATTCAAGAAGGCGCTGTTGGCAAGGGAAAGAAAGCGCTTTTTTTGAAAGGAAAACAAAAACAGCAGCAATTCAAATTGAAAAAAAAAACAAGTTCTTTCCAAAGGCTATTACAGTTCGTTCCAGTAATCAATGTAGTAAGCTACTGCAAAAGCATAATGCTAAAAATATACATAAGAAGCTGTATCGTCCTTGAACATGATATCAAAATTTTGAATGTGAATTTTAGATTCCTAGACAGTAAAATGATATCATAATTTTCTCATATCTGATGCTATGGACTGTGTTTCTATTACACCAAACTGCACAACTGACCTTCCACTTTATTTCTTGCATTAAATCGTTTACAACGAAGATTAACACTCAGCCTCCTCCATTTCTGCAATCTATCAACTTCATTCCCGAACAATAAATATTATCCATTCCCAAACAATAAATCAAATGCATTTGGGTTTTCACATAAAATATAAGAGGATGTAGTTGAGTTGCTTGTAATGTTCCTTTTTAAAACATTAATCTGCTAATTGAAACGCATGTTACCAATAAGAGAAATTCTTACTATACTGTATCTTTGAGTTATTATAGTAGCCGGTGAAGTCAGCTAGCTGAGCCTGTGGGAAACAATATAGTTAATAATTTTAGAAAGGGAAGCGAAATAAAAATGAAAGGAATATGCATAAGATTTCAATATGAATTTGAATAATTATCTGTGGAAAATAATGAGTAATACCTTGTATCTTAGTCTTTGAAAGTTAAAGCCTTGCTGCTTGAAATAACAGGTGCCAGGATCATATCTGCAGCACAACACCTTATTTCTCCACATTTCAAAGTAGATAGCAGCCCATATTGCACAAAAAGTAATGATATAGTAGAAGCATGAAAATTATGTCCCGCTTAGATTGAGATCCTCGACAAAGCAAAAGATGATTGACATAAATGAACTCAAAATCTGCAATTGAGGTAGAGTGCAAAAGCTGGTAAGCAAATAAAAGTCCCTTTAAAAAGCAGGAGAAGATAAGATGAAACGAATGAAAGAACGAGCAAATTTTAAATTAGTTTTGTCTACTCATACAATGATATGTGAATGATCGTTTCAGTCCGTTATACAAGAGCAGTATATGGTGCACTACATGAATATAAGCATGATATTTTGAGTTCCTATTACAAAAAATATGATAGTTTGAACATGATAGGTACACTGGAAGTTCGGTTAACTCGTACAACAGGTTCAGATGCATGAATATAAACACAATACTTACCAGCCTTGAAGTCAGCAATATCAAAACATGACTGTAGTGCGTGTTAGCCAAACTTGTTGGTTGATTACAATATATGCTAAAAATTACAATGTAAAAGTCGTTTCAAATGAAATGACTGTCCATGCATGCTGTTGTAAATTGAAAATGTTACCGAACAAAGCAAAACCATTATACTGATATCCCCTTTTTTTTCTTTTCTTTTTTACCTTCAACCTTGAAGTCAATGTCTATTTTGAAGGAGTGGCATACAAGCGAGCTCCATGATGGAACTGAATAAATAAGCGAGCTCCATGTTGGTTAAACTTCCATTAACCCTCTTTACATTTTCTTCTGAAAATCTGGGTTCTTTTCTGAAACATCTAATAGTCATGACCCTTGAAATTGTTTCGCAAAAGTGATGGATGACTGGTGCTTTAGTGATCGATTCAAGACGAGTCAATTCTTGAGATGTTGATAAATGGTACCCCCTATACCAGAAGTTAAGAAATGCCAGTGGAAAAATTGCTATAATCGTGGGCCAGGCAATCTGACATGTATCTATGACAATGGAAAACAGGGTGATATACATTGATACATTTAACCCCACAAAGCAAGGAAGAAAGAAATCCACATTGGTTTGATCTGATGATACCTGACTGAGTATTCGACCAGAAGGTGTGGTATCAAAGAAAGACATTGGTGCGTGTAGAAGACAGTTGAGGATCTGCTCAAAAAACATCTGAGCAGTCTTGTGCCCCAAAAACACAATAAGAATAAACCTAGCAGCTACAATTATGACTGAAAATATTGCTATGGTGGCATATACCCCAATGAATAGAGATGGATGGAAAGTATTAGCTGCTGAAGTACAATATGCCAACCAATAGTCACTTGCCAATAGAGAACCTTGCCATATTAAAGCAACAATTAATACCGCAAACACTCACCTCCAATCATAAGCTTGAGTTATGTACATTTTATATACATTTCAGCACACATGGCCAGTCTCACGTTCTTCTTCTTTAACTAGTTTAGATGAACCTTTTTCAGCTTCGCTTGGTATATCTTCCTTAGATGATAGTTGACTTGTAATAGGTAGATCGTTCTGTTTGGATTTGTCAATGTTGGGGTCTTGTGAATGAGCACCGTGTTCTACAAGCTCCATAGAAATATCATGAGCTGCCACCAGTGCTGCAAATTCAGTGCCAGAACCAAGTAGTTCATCATACTTTCCAGATTGGACAATTTATCCATCCCTCATTATATAAATGAGGTCTGCGTTATGTAAGAAATCAACTTGGTGGGTTACAAGCAGAACTGTTTTGTGTCTGAGTTCTAAAACTTTTGATCCTCTTACGTAAATGATCTTCCCAAGCCTAAAACTTAATAACCCTCATATAATTCAACATTTCATTCATCGCTTTCATCCTCTTGTCCCTCATCCTCATCAAATTAAACTGATATTATTATTCCTCTTCATCCTAAAACTATAAATACCAAAAGACCAACAATCCCAACAATTGCAGTCGTGACAGGTGCCCCAAATACATGAACAGCAACCCCAATGCCACTCCGACTTGCAAAGGCATCAACCAAATATAATGTATCTGCAATATCATATCAGCCAACTGCTGTGCATCCACATCCAACGATTTGCATAGTATGCACATGTCACATATATTGCCCACATACAAATCAGAAATACCCATTTTTTAAAAATAATAAGCAATTAAGGTTGGATAATCTTTTGTCATCTCTTTCCTTATTGATGCTACGATCTAACTGAAAGGCACCTGGACAATCGTGTGTTCATTTGGTATATAATTATCTAATACTTGGTTTAGAAACTATGTCATATTAACGAATTAAGGATATCCCCTCTCTGAATGTTAGGAACGTAACTAGTCTACCAGGTTATATTTATATTTACGGATCCTTCCCACTATATAAAGAATATTATTGCAAACAGAATGTAAAACCACAACTTATATGACACACTTTTATTTTCCTGACCCAAAGCATTTTTAAATAACACAAATCAGTTCCTATTTCTAGAAGCATCCGATTTATTACAATGAAAGGTTGCATACATATAATTCCAAAACATAAGATAGCTCATAAATAAAGAATGCACGAAAAAATCTTACAATTCTGAAAAGATAGATCATCAACATTAGAGGGATAGCAGGTATAGTCAGGCCATGTAGCCGTGTAGCCAGTTCAGCCTTTGACCCCCTCCCAAAGTAGCAGCCTACGTTAAGCATGAAACTCACTAGATAATTCATCATGCACTGTCCTTTCTACAACAACATCCACATTATTAAGTTCTAATAGCTGGAACTTCCTTTGCACCTTATTCAATGAGTCTAAAAAATAATGGAGGAAAATTGAATAAATTGAACCATTCAATTTGACAATCAGCATTTACATAATAGTCTAGCTATGTCACATCAGAGTATGCATTTTGCATCTTCACTGATTTCCCGAAACATTGCACCTCATATAGATTTGACCCAAGATTACTGGGAATAAGGTATTTTGAAAACCCATAGTTATTTATAGTTTGAAAAGGTTGTTGTAATTTTTAAGAATACCATCTTTTCATCATTATATATCACCACTATATTTCATAACTGCTATAATGGATATTTAATATCATTAGTCAGTAAACTAACTGACATTATTTTGTAATTTGGGAAATCCGAATGAGGTTTCTTACTCGATTAATTGATTTAGTTGAGGTGTCTGACTCGATTTATCATCATGTCTATGCAATTTTGTGCCAATGATCTGGCTTAGTTGAAAATTTGACAATACTGCTTGATTTGTTATCATGTCAATGCGTATATTGACTGAACAGGCACAACACTGGAACATTAACCACACTTAAATTTGGCACTGGAACATTATCCGAATGAGGAGAGTAAGGATTGTGGCATGAGTAAGGGCAGTAAAATGATATCATAATTTTCTCATATCTGATCCCTTCATGTATGTTATGCAATTCTCAGTTTTAGCACTATTTTACAGAAATATTATCTTACAAGTCAATGCATAATTCTAACATATATACCATATTTGTGCATTCCACAAAAATGGTTCAACAAAATCCGACCAGATGATAAGCTTAACGCCACCACAACATAGTGAATAGCACCACAAATGACATGTTGTATTATTATATGAATATAAGTTTTACTTGAAACAAGGCAGAGTGGAAGTCCAGGGTACCCAAAATCATTTAGTTTTCAAAAATAATCAAATGTCTGCATGGAATTTTCTAATGCAATGCGTACAGCAACATATACATCAACAAGAAAATATTTCCTGCTAATTGACCAAAAGTGTTAATTTCTTGAGAACTCACATATTTGCGTTCTGGTTCACCATTTTCAATTGATTTATTTTACCCATTTTCTCTATTTTCACATATGTATTGGAGACAAACGACTGAAGAACCACAGTGGAATTAAAACAAACAACTTATATGCATTATTGTTTACAAGAATACAAAAATATATAAACGATAATTAAAACCAGATGCCTCAAATCAACCAACTATGCTATTTAACTTGCCAAACAGTATGTCAAGAAAACTCCAAACAGTATACCAAAGCTCTCCTACTTGTACATTATTGAGATTTCTAACTTTGCTAGTTAAAGGTATAACCAATCTTTAAACTCTTCGCTAATCTCAAAACGTATAACAAAAAATTAGGGAATCACAAACAAGGGAATTCATAAATCGGTTAATACCTGAACCAATCCAAATTAGCGAATCGGTAAATCACGCAGATCCAAATTAGCATTGAATTTACCCTTGACGAGTCGATGTGAAGAAACGATTTATGTTGATTACCTGCTTTTTTTTGTTGATAAACAATCTCTGTGAATAAAAGGAGGTTTACTTCTTTTTTTTCCTTCGATAAATAATGACGTGTTATAGAAATTTGGGCGCGGTAGGGTTGTTTATGGCGGGGAGATTTGGTTTTGTGGACCGCCGAATATAATTAGCATCCAATACGTGGGAACCGGATGCAAATAAAACGAAATTGCTTCTGATGTGTAAGGATTAGAAGCAAAAAACTAAATTGGCTTCCTTTCTATTGCTTCCGTTCCTACAACAACAGAAGCAAATTTTAATAGTTGGATTTTCTGTTGTACTCCCTATACTTATTGCTTCTAATGTAATGATGAACAAAAGCAAATAATATTATTTTCTTCTGTTGCAGGCACATCAGAAGCAAATAAGGAGAAGCAACAGGTGCTTTTTGTAATGTTTGTTTTCTTTATTGGTTTCTACTACTGTGTTTAACCTTTTTGTTAAGTATATGTTTAGGTACATGGAGAATGTGCTGATTGTTTGTATGCTTAGTTGCTTTTATTGCATCAAAATGTTAAACATGCTTTTAAAAGAGGTATGTAGCAAATGTAGTTATATGGTTTTATCCTGGTTCAATTTAGATGGTTTTATGCCCCAAATATGGATGGCCACTTCGCGTTTGTCTTCTTCTGCTGGGTTGGACCAAGTTTGGAGAGTTGTGGTTTTTTTCAGATCGAGCCAAGAATAGGAGGTACTACCGATTTTTTGTGAATTTAATTGAAGTTAGATGGAAAATCAAGATTTGATTTTTTTATTGAGATTGTCTTCCAACTAGTGAGTTGTCACTTTTACTCCTATTACCTATTGGGATAGGAATAAGCGCACCACTTAGGTGTTGGCTTAGTTATGATGTTCCGATTTTTGATTATATTTGTACTTTTGGATGTGAATTTTGGCTCCATGCCAATTTCGAGTTTATTCCCTTTTCTTTGATCAGTTTCACATTTGTATCGTCGCTTGCTCTAAAGTATTGGGTTGTGTTGTTCAATCCTTGAGGATTTCGAGGATGAATCCTACAAGGGGGGAAATGTAACGACCTGGATTCTAACGGTTAAATACTCAATTTTTTTAAATATTGATCGTCAATTAATTGAGTAACGATTCTAAAAATTGGTTTTCCCCAAAAGACCAAATCAGGACTCAAGACTAGTTTCATTGAGTCTAAATTGTTCGTTATAAGGAGGAAAAGTATGTGGATCGCTATATTTCAAGATCTGACAATTAGTGGGTAAAAACCATCTTGTAATACACGTAAAATTGTTGTTTCCGTGCACAATCTCAGATTGTGACAAAACTTATACCATTAGAACCATATTGTTAAGTTGATTCACGCTGTCAAATTTCATGATGACCGACATGTCGTTTAGCCATGTAAGCTCGAAAGGTATGTTGATTTATCCAAAAATTTAATGAGATGATTAAAGAGAATAAAATAATGATTAAATAAACAAATCCTAATACCATAATTTTTGAACCTGACCCATTTCTTTTAGATCTCCTCTTTTATTCCTATCTAGTGTTCCATTGAGAAAATGGCTGACATTTTCCTTCCTTCAAAAATCGAGATCTCCACAACCTCTCATTTTCAAATCTCCTAATTAGTTTTACCTCATTCGTATTGAGCAGGGCTTCATTTCTATATGAAGTTTGTGGGTGTGTGATCCATTTTTCCAAGAGAGGCATTTTTGAAGCCATGATAAGGGTTGGAGATTTGGGGAGATTTCGAATATGGGAAGGCTTGTGGCATCGGCTAGAGTGAAGTAAAGAATATTTTCTCATGGTTTTGGACAAATCGGTGGTCAATGGTGATTTGCAACATTCCATAACCGAAATGGAAGACGCTACAGGTCATAGGAATGTAGGTCGCATTAGGCTACCGACGTTTGATTTTGATGTGTAGGCATGTCGAGGGTTGGATGAGAATTGCGATGGCGTGGTCGGATTCGAATTCTGATGGCCGGAGGTAGGAACCATTTTTAGGATGCCTTTGTTTAACAGGATTTGTGTGTGTATGTATGCGGACTGGAAATTAGGATTTGAAGAAAGCTTTTGAGGGTAATTTTGTAAATATAGTGTGTTTAGTTTAATTCTGTCGATTTGAGTTGTTAAATTTTTATCATTCATGTCTTTTGCATACGACATCAAATTTGGATACAATTTCTTAGTGAAAGTAATATTGAAGAGCTCTACATTCTAGATCGGGTTTTGGTGGACATAGGTGATATTGTCTCTCGCTTTCTTACTGTTGTTCCAATAGTACAAAATCAGTGTTTTTGAACATAAATGTATTTTTAACCAAATTTTTAGCATAACTAGAATTTAGAAAATAACATTTAGAAATGGATTATAAAGTGTTTAAACATGTTTTATGATTAAATATCACATTTTCTCCCATTTGTGCACTATTTGTGATATTGCAAGATTTAGGATATTTTGACGTATACCCCAGTTTGATTGTTTTTAGATAGATTTTTTTTGTCCCATTAGTGATACTGTGGACGTTTTTATGTTGTTTTAGAAATTTTTAGGCTATCGGTTGCATGAATGCTTGTTTGCGTATATTGGAAATTCATAGGCAACCTAGGACCAGGATAGATTCACGAAGAAACTTGGGACACGCAGATCGATCGAAAGAATGGATACACGAGCGGTATTTCAAGACGAATGAAATTGATGGACTCAACGACGAGCGGTATTTCAAGACGATATCGAACGTTTTCACTGCAAGGTCATTTAATCAACTTTGGTTATATACACGGGCGGAGTGTCCGTTATCGATTATTATGAAGTGATTGATATCGGTTGCCACTGGTTAGTCATTTTGACCAACGTTGATGTGGATGACGTAGAGATTTCGAGGAGTTGGACAGGATGACCCACTTGATAGTGGATTTGATGTTGTGGCTCTTTGTTCGATTAAATCCATGGATTGAGGTAGGGAGATCTTCAAGGTGTGCTGGGGATTGTGGCTCATCAATTTGTTGTTCGGATGAATGTGAGATGGATCCATACTATGCAAATCATGTTCTATCAAGATTGAGGGATAGAACAATGTTATGTAGTTCATCATGAGGTGAGGCTGCATGATGGATCGGTGATGAAGTGAAGCTGCGTGACGGATCGGTGTTATGTAGTTCGTGGTATGATGAGGCTACGTGATCATTGTTCAATGTGATATCTACTTCGATGGAATGAAGTTACAGGAAAGTGGACTCAAAGCATGGATACTATGGGGGACACCTATTGGGATCAGAGAGGTTGTATTCCCTGGGTAGAGAACCTGGGTAAGGAAGGCACGTGTCGACATGACATGGATTTCCACTAGTACTGCATTGATTTGAGGGTGTACTCAAACTAGAGATGGAGCGGGGATCTTGTATGATTTGAGAGTACCAAGGAGTCGTTGATAGCTCAGAGTGTTCTAATGACTCAAAGCATGGGTATAGATGTGGATGTACCTATATGACCATTTGCAATGGCCTGATACCGTGGGTAGAGAGGCTAGGCCAGGAGGGAACAAGTCGTTGACACGAAGTTCAGCTAGAATTTGAGTTTTATCAGCCATTGATAGATGAAGTGATCATAACCTATTAAGGCCAGCATATAGAGGTGATAGATAAGGCTTGGCTGACGTATGTTGCTATGGTTGCTCTTGTCTTTGTTCTCTTAGTAGACTATCTCCTCTAGGGTTCTTAAGAGTGGACGAAAGTGGCGTCGGAGTATGCTATTAATATTTTTCTATCCCGTTACAGTTCCCTCCTTTGTTATTCTGAGTACCATATATTACTTTGATTATATGTGCGGACTCTGCGATTTAGGGACACGATAGATATTACTTTCCGTACCTATGTTCCTTATACTAGTGTGATTTGTATTGTATTTTAATTTTTGTTTATTGCTCACACCATACTATTGTCTGAACAAGATTTTATGTTTCCTCTTATTACCTTGGGCGATCATCGATGATGCTGATGAGTAGGCGAGGTGACAAGTATTATCATTGCTTGAAGCTACGAAGGTGGATTTGAAGATGGCGACACCTTTTTATATTATACTTGTATTATTATTTTTTATTCCACTCTACGACACTATGAAACCTATATAGTGTTATTTATTGTTAGTGAGACAGTTTACCAATGGTTTATTTGTCTCTTGTATAAACTTTATCGTGTTCTATATAACTGTATGAGCCTATACTCCGATTATGTGGTATATACTTTTCACTATTCGCCTGTAATATCTGTGATTAGTATCATATACTATCTGATGTGTTGTGAGATATGCGATAGGTTCTGTGATTGTATCGGTGTTTTCCTTCTCTTCTCTTCTCTTCCTTTCCTCTCTATTTCCTTCCTTTTCTCTTATTACTTTATTTTAGCAACTGTTCTATATTGATGTGTATGGCAATCGTTACATAAAATATAACTTATTTGCATCAACTATGAATTGATGATTTACCCTGAATTTCAATTTACTTTCCGATTTCATGTGTATTTGTATAATCCTTTACACGTTCATATTTATATTCGCTTGACCAAACCATCGGCGATTCCAAAATCTCATATTTATTAACTATAAAGTTTTACTTATCTCTCCTAAAAGGATGCTTAATATGGAAAAAAATATCGGTGATAATCAAACTATGAATTTTTCATCCCATGAGGTAGAGAAAATGCTCGTGTTTCTTCCATGTAATAAGGACGAGCTAGACGATCAGACGTGCTCCAACCTAAAAGCATTATACACATAGGAAAATCACTAATAATTCACGACAAAGAAACGAACATACGAAAGTTCTTATTTGAGAAATATCATATTTCTTAACCCCTTCGTACCAGAGTATTTTAAATTCTTCAATCAAAGATTATAAATAAACATTAATTCCTTCTGTCAGATCACCAGGGCTAGGGATGACAATTATGAGAAACATATACGAAGTTTTCATGCACATCCACGGAGATAAATTATAAGGCGTAACGATTTTAGGCGAAGATAAGTATTTAGAGCCAAACTTAGAAAATAGTGAAAATCCACCCATACATAATCCAAGGCTAATGTTTCAGTTTTCCACTGCAAAAAAGGGATTTTTTTTTTATTAAAATGCTTCAAGCTTTTCCATCAGTCGGGCGAGGAAGGAGAAGCTTTCGAGTTGTTGTAACCAGTTATATGTCGATGGTACCACCGACCGCAGTCGGAATATAAAGTAACAATTTCCGTCGGCTATCAACGATCGTCGCCGTCAAAATATAAAGTGAAGGTTTCCGACGATTTTACATTTTATTTACAAATATACTATGGAAATAAGTAACTGCAGATAGCTGTCGGATTAATTGTTGGCGATCGTTGGAAGTGCTCTATCGGAATGCACGGTTTCTCTTGTAGTGATAATAATAATAATTTTAATTAATAATTTATATGTTTAAAATCAAAATTTATCATATATTACATAACAAAGTTTCTATTTTAATATTAAAATAATAAATATTATTCTTAATAATATTATGGTGTATAACATACAGATTACACGTTAGTTACTTATAAATAGTGTGGTGCTAAAGGGCACCCCAATATGTTCTTCCTAATACCACAATTAAAAAAATAAAACTCATTAAATTTTGTATGCTTCCTAATATCACATTATTTCTTCATTCTAATCTCTCACTCAATCATTATTTTCGAACTAATCACGCACTAAGCTAATCTAAATACCTTAATCTCTTGTAATCGTTGTCTTCTTCCAATCTCTCGCGGGAAAATTCAAATTCAAACCTTATTCTCTCACTTCCTCTTCTAGTTTGTTTAATTCAAACCTTATTCCTGGCTTTTGTATATTGCGGCGTCGAGTTTGTTGATCGGCTATACATTTAGGGTTTAGTTCATTGATCGGTTTTACAAATCAGGACGAACTAATATCGAGTGAAATGGAAATAGGGTAAAACAGTATGGTAGCCCCTATTTTTTAAATGTGTGGTATTAAGAAGAGTGTAATACTAATTCTTGTGGTATTATTTAGTCGTATTATTAGGAAAAATATATTGGGGTGCTCTTAGCACCAAACTATAAATATAGGTAGGATAAAAATTAATTGAACTTAGAAATATTTTTTTAAAGGTTACACATGCTTTTTTCACACTGACATACATGATAAATATGAACTCGCGTACATCTGCGGTTGCTTATAACTGTCATTGTTCTCAACTCTAAAGATAGAAGATATGAAATGCAGAAATGCTACTTTGCCCGCTTTTCATTTTGTCAAAAACTACGGTAGAGACAAGAAAATAGGAGGCTCACCCCTTGAATTACACAAATACCCCCCTGAATTCAATGCTTGCTACCCCTGAATTCCGTATTTACCCATATTTCTTACTTTTTGACAAAAACTTTTTCGGGTATTGTAGCATTTCTCTATGGAATGATATCATTATCTCTTTCCCATAATTTGGGATCTAAGGAATGACCAAAACACGAATACAGCAAAATCAAGGTAGGGTCATCAACAATTACAGAATTAGGGGAACAATTTAATCGGTTTTGATCGAATACTGAATCAGGATACGTAATTAGTTAACGCCATGCATATGGTGTATCATTGAAATTGAAATTTGATTCAGTAACAACAGATGAAGCGACTTGTATGTATAATATTTTAAGTTTTATTTCTTTATTGTAATTTAAGAAATACAAGTAAACCATCATATATATATATATATATATATATTTTTGAAAATGAAACCATCATATATATATATATGAAAAATAGAATGATTAAGCTGAAGATTAATGTCATATAATCATGTGTAGTGTTCTGGCATCCAGTGATCATATGATATGTCCTTGTTACGTGCTATCATCTTCCTTCATATCCAACCACCATACAGAATACAATTCCAAATGTTATAAATCAAATACTCTACAACGGTTTCTGCTGCAATCATATAGCTGACTATACCACAAACCCATGTGTAAACGTTTGCTTTTTAAAAGACTTTTGAATTGTTTTCGAACTGATTTGAAAGTATCAGTTTTGTGATTGAGGCAATATTTTGTAATGATCTTGATACAGAGGAAACAAAATGTATTGCTAATCAGAGAAGATTGTTCTTTTAAAAATTGATTTTACAAGTATGATACAAGGCTTTATATATAGGCTGTGATACAAATATCTCGTTATGGATCAACAAATGAAAATGGGCTGATAATTGGGCTTTGACCTATTAATATATAATATCGTTATCAGCCGTATTCTCTCATTCTTTTACTCCCCCTCAAATCGAGATTAGGGTTTTCTTCTGTGTCTTCTTCCGAGCAACGATTTGCCGATTTAGATGCTTCAGGCTGTGTTTTTTTTTTTGAGAGCGAGAGAGCCTCCTTTCTTTCTTCTTCACTCGATTTGTTTATTTTGTCTTCAGATTTCCAGACTTGAGCTTTATTAACAGTAATTTTGCTTGTTGTGCCTGAACTAGGGTTTGAAACCGAAGAGCATCCTTTTTCGACTCTTGTGCTGGATTGACGATCTCTGGTAGGTTTTGTGTCAGATTGATGGTGAGTAACTTCAGCAACCTTTAACTCATCTCGAAATTTCATAAAACTCTGAAGAGATAGAGCCTTAGTTAAGGTGTCAGCGCACTGGTAAGTTGCAGGTACGTGTCTCACTTCTATTTTGCCTTTAATTACTTGATCTCTGACAAAGTGTTGATCTATTTCAATGTGTTTTGTTCTCGAGTGTAGAATAGGATTAGATGTCATGTATACTGCACTCTGATTATCACACCATAAGATCGATTTGTCTGTTTTGATATTTAATTCAGAAAGTAGTGATGTAATCCACATTATTTCTGCTGTTGCATTAGCCACACTTCTGTATTCTGCCTCTGCACTTGATCTAGATATTGTAGATTGCTTCTTAGAACACCAAGATACAATATTGTTTCCCATAAAAATGCAATATCCAGTGGTTGATTTTCTGTCATCAGGGTCTGATGCCCAATCTGCATCAGCATATCCAGTTATATTGTAATTGTTGCTTGCCTTTATATGTAGTCCATAGTTTATTGTAGCCTTCAAGTATCTCAGAATTCTTTTCACTGCCTTCCAATGATTATCCAAAGGAGCCTGCATAAATTGACAAACTTTGTTTACACTAAACACAATATCTGGTCTAGTGATAGTTGCGTACTGTAGAGCACCAACTATACTTCTATATTGTTTAATGTTACATATTGGTTCTCCCCTGTGTTTAGAGTAATGTTGACTGCTAATCATTGGTGTAGGCATTCCCTTTGCATTGCTCATTTGAGTCCTTTCAAGTAGCTCAGCTATGTATTTCCTTTGAGATAGAAAAATTTCTGTTGCTGATTTCTTTATAATCTCTATTCCCAGAAAATAGTTTAGTTGTCCAAGATCTTTGATAGAGAATTCCTTGTCCAACCTTTTGATAATCGACTCAATTTCATCTGTGTCATTACCTGTTACCACAAGATCATCAACATATATTAAGATATAAATTGTAGAATGATTACTATTTTTGATAAATAGTGAATTGTCTGATTTGGCAGATTGAAATTTCATGGAATGTAATGTGTTTTTCAATCTGTCAAACCATACTCTTGGAGCCTGTTTTAATCCATATATAGCCTTATTGAGCTTGCAAACATATGTTGAATTTTCACAATAGCCTTGTGGTTGAATCATATATACATCCTCTTCAAGTATGCCATTAAGAAATGCATTATTGACATCAAGTTGTCTTAGAGCCCATCCTTTGTTGATTGCAATGCTGAGAATAATTCTGATTGTGGAAGATTTAACTACAGGAGAAAAGGTCTCCTTGTAATCAAATCCTTGTTGTTGAGTGTATCCTTTTGCAACTAGCCTGGCTTTATATCTGTTTATGCTTCCATCAGGATTCTTTTTGATTCTGTAGGTCCACTTGCACCCAATTATATTCTTGTTTACTGGTGGTTTGACTAGGGTCCAAGTTTTGTTTTGTATGAGTGCTTGATACTCTTCATCCATAGCTTCTTTCCATCTTGTATCTGTCTTAGCTTGTTCATAACTTGATGGCTCTTCTAGTAAAGTAGTAGCTGTAAAAAGTTTGGGCTTGAAGATCCCACTTTTTGCTCTAGTTACCATGGGATGTATAGATGTAGCTTGAGGCACATATACAGGTTGATCCCCATGACTTTCACTATCACTATTTCTTTCTTCAACTTCATTGTTTTGATCATCACTGTTGTTATAATTAATGTCATCTCTTTCAGGAGATTCTCTGCTATGGTTTGAATGTTGATCAGTGTCACTGCTTAATGATGCTGATCTGGCATTTCCATGCATTGGTTCACCTGCACTTATTATTTCAGAGTATACAGGTATAGATGGTATGGATATGCCCGAGTCATACACTTTATTTGTAGTTTTTATGTTTTCAGATTGATATGGGAAAATTCTTTCATTAAACACTACATGTCTGCTTATAAACAGTTTGCCATTCTCATCCAAACATTTATATCCCTTTTGATTATGAGCATAACCTATGAATGTACATGGTCTTGACCTGAAATCCAATTTATGTCTATTGTATGGTCTAGTATATGGGTAACATAAACATCCAAAGGTTTTCAGGTAATGATAGTCTGGTTTGACATTCAGTAGCTTTTCATATGGATTATTTCCCTTAAGAACTTTAGTAGGCAACCTATTTATCAAATAAACAGCTGTACTGAATGATTCTGGCCAAAATTTTAAAGGCATTTTAGCATTAGCTAGGAGTGTCAAACCTGTTTCCACAATATGTCTGTGCTTCCTTTCCACAAGACCATTTTGTTCAGAGGTATATGGACATGTAGTTCTGTGAACTATTCCTCTTTTGGTAAAGTAGTCATTTAGTGGCTTGTATTCAGTTCCACCATCTGACTGAAAAATTTTTACACATGAATTTGTTTGTTTTTCCACTTGTGTTATGAAATGTATAACTATATTACATGTTTCAGACTTGCATTTCATAAAGTAAATCCATGTATATCTACTAAATGCATCTACAAAAGCTATGTAGTATTTGTATCCATAATCTGAGCTGATTGGTGCAGGACCCCATAAATCAGTAGCAATTAAATTCAGGGGTTCTGTATATTCAGATTCAGATGCATTAAAAGGTAATTTATGACACTTTCCCATCTGACAATATTTACAAACATGATATGAGTCATATTTATCAAACTTGACATTGTTTTCAGTTAGAATAGACTTTACAATATCATAACTTGGATGACCAAGTTTGTTGTGCCATATATCTAAAGTACTAAAATGATTATCATCATTGATTTCACTGTGATTACACAGTACATTTTTCTTCACATCACTTTTGTAGTGATTGGTAGTGAATTTGTATAGTCCTTTGCTCTCATTGCCCTGCAATAAAATAGCTTTAGTAAGTATGTCCCTGATTAAGCAGTATCTTGGGTGAAATTCAAAATACACATGATTGTCATTAGCAAATTGGGAAACGCTTAAGAGATTTTTCTTAATGTCAGGTACCCTTAATAATTTGTTTAGTATTAACTGTTTGTTACCATTGATATATCCACTACCAGTATGAGTAATAGAGATTGACTCACCATTTCCCATGCTAACTGACTTATTACCTTTGTACTCCCTGCATCCAATGTTGAGATTTTCCAGATTATTTGTTAGATGATTTGTAGCTCCTGAATCTGGATACCAACTTTCATCATTTATGTGATCACTTCTTGCAATATCTGACTGTGTCATATTGTCACTCTGAGCCCCTTGGTCTGGTTGAACATTTGCTATGTTTGCATTAGGGTTTCTCTGACTTGCATTGGCCTGATTCGGGGTGTAGTTCTGATTAAACCTAAAATAACACTTGAGTGCTGTGTGTCCTACCCTTTCACAGATTTGACACTTTGGCCTATTTCCTGTGTTGTTGTTTCTTCCCCTACCTCTGGCTCGGCCACTAAAACCACCTCTTTGTGTTTGATTGTTGTTTCTTGTGTCCTTTCCCTTAAGACTGTTGGCATAATTGATTGATAATTCTGATTCTTGAGGTTTCTTGCTTTCTAATCTTGCCTCATGTGCCAATAGTATTGAGTGTACCTCTTCTATTGGTGGTATTGTTCTTTGGGATGAAATGATGGCCTCTACAGCTTCATATTCATTTCCTAATCCATGCAAGATTGTCATAATGTGTTCAGATTCAGGTACCTTTTGTCCAACAGCCTCTAGTTTGTCACATATATTTTTAGTCCTTGCAAGATATTCTCTCATACTGCTGTTATCCTTTCTTGAGTTATGTAACTGCCTTCTGTAATGCATGATTTTGGCAGAGGATTGAGAATTAAAATTCTTTTCAACATTATCCCATATTTCATTTGCAGAATTACATCCTATCACTTGTGGTAGGAGATTATTGCTTATTGATGACAGTAGCCATGCACTTATCAGTCTGTCTTGTCTATGATACTTTATGTATTCTTCATTTTGCACAAACTTATTTTCTTGGTCAGTTACAAGTTTTGCTGGAACTTGCAGGGTACCATATAAGTGTCCCTCTAGACCATATCCTTCAATGGCAGTTTGCACCTGAAACTTCCACAGCAGATAGTTATTTTCATCAAGCTTGATTGTGATGAGTTGACTTTGTGGACTTATCACAGTTTTGATTAGTTGATCGACTGCTGTTTGTGGAGGCGCGGGAGGATTTGATGATCCAGTTGATCCAAGAATAGAACCTTGTACAGGAGTTGATTCTACCATGATGAACTTAATAATGAACAGAGGGATCAGAAAATCTAACAGTTGAGAAATCAAGGCAGATCACCTTCCTGATGCCGATAATCTTGACAGATGCTCAGGTATGATGCAATCAGTTGCCTATCAAATGATGACAACTGTTCTGATGTCTGGCACTGATGTGGCACTTTCTTGAGTTGATTTCTTGATTTTCTTGGTGACTGAAAGGTGATTATCCTTTGATTTTCTATTTTTACGGCTTGAGCAGATCAGATTTGTTGCAGTCAAATTCAATTTGGCGAGGCACTGATCTGATGATGAAGGTCAACTCTCAAGTGATGAGTTTTCAACTCAGATGAGAGGATAACCCAAATGATGACAATTTTCTGATGGGTTAGATTCTTTTTCCGCACCAGAAATTGTTTTTGATTGAATTGCTGTTAAGCCTGTAAAGCTCTGATACCATAAAAGACTTTTGAATTGTTTTCGAACTGATTTGAAAGTATCAGTTTTGTGATTGAGGCAATATTTTGTAATGATCTTGATACAGAGGAAACAAAATGTATTGCTAATCAGAGAAGATTGTTCTTTTAAAAATTGATTTTACAAGTATGATACAAGGCTTTATATATAGGCTGTGATACAAATATCTCGTTATGGATCAACAAATGAAAATGGGCTGATAATTGGGCTTTGACCTATTAATATATAATATCGTTATCAGCCGTATTCTCTCATTCTTTTACTTTTATTTCATTTTCTAACTCAATACATAAAGCTTAAAACTAATACAACTTGTGTTAAGCAATTCTCCAACCAAGCGATTGTTGCAAGAATTGCCAGCGAAAACAACAATTATGTCATCATATTGCAAATAATTCAAGTACTTTAGCAATAAGTTGAAGGTATTCTAGAAATCATGATTGTGTTTAGTCGTAAGTATAATATGTACTTTGAGAATTTTGCTATTCTGAAGGTACGCAGTTCCATGTACAATAATTACAGTTAAAAGAAAGGCTAAAGTGTAGTACCATCTAATAATTCTACTCGCTTTTATTTACAAACATATATGCATTTTGGATGTTTGCATTTAGATTAATACATACAAGATTGGAAATGCATGCTAAATTCAGATAATATACATGTGGCAAGATTTATTTATTTACCTATCCATGCTAGACTAGAGGGGTGTGCGCTCTTGTGCATGTAGGGGATACATATATATTGATAATTATAGCAGAATCCTTTGTGTTTTCTTACTTCGTTAGCATAAAAGTCCTGAAACACTGAATGTGTAATTTGACTTTGCAGTGTTTATCTTCAAATTAATGCTTACTTCATGTGTTCATGTGCTTCCCACGATTCTAGCAAAGGCTACATATGATTTGCTATTTATTTGGATAAACAGTTATTATTTACCTTTTTTCAAACAGATGAACTACAAATGGAGCTAGCTGCACTGTTTCGAAAATGTAACTTTTGATGCTGGAGAACAGAGCACTGACCGATCCACTAATCGACTATTATTTGATGTACGTAATTAACGACTGAAATCTTTTAGCTAACAATACTATTATGAATATTTTCAGGTTTTTCTATATTTTTTGGATAACTTAAAGTAGAATTATTTATGACATGATACACTAGTATCATTTTGTGTATTTCGCATTAAACTTGAAAAATTATTTTTCAAAAAATATGATATGTGCTAATATTTAACTTTTCAAGAGAGTTTGAAACAATCCGCCATGTTGCCTCCATTTCCACCCACACAATCCGTTCTTTTCATCTTTACATATGGAATATACATACTTCCACTGTTACCTGCTCAAGATGGTAGCAAATTTGATTTTCGATGGTATGTCCACTGCATACAAACAAGTTTCATAAAGAATAAAAACAAAAGTAGAATGGCCTCAGCTCGCGCTTGAAACGCTGTCCTCACATGTGCTCACCCGAAGTTCACGGACACAGAATATACAAAATATCCAAATACTGAAAATGTACTCTTATAAAGCCCCCCTTCCGAAAACAAAGATTATAACACAATCGCACAAATCAAATCCCATTTACACAAAACAAAACAAATAAAGCAATGGCGAAATCAGTCAGTGTCATATCATTGCTCATCATCCTTATCAACATGACCATAACATCAACGACATCGGCGACAGAATCGACGCAGTACATAAGAACGTGCTGCAACACAACGTCGTACCCAACGCTGTGCTATGCCTCCCTCTCCAAGTACTCCAAAACCGTCCAAACCAACCCTTTGCAGCTCGCTCAGGTGGCCACAAAGTCGAGCCTCTCCTCCCTCAAAAGCGCCTACAACACCACCATCGTCCTCTACAACAAATCCCTCGGCGCCTCCAACAAAAACGCTACCAAAGCTCTCAAGGACTGCAAGAGCCTGCTGGCGGATGCGGTGGAGAACACCAACTACTCCATGGCCGAGCTCAAGAACATGAATGGCACCACGGGCAGGCAGATGCTGTGGACGCTGTCCAATGTGCAGACGTACATGAGTGCTGTCTTGACCAAAGAGGAGACCTGCACCGATGGCTTGATGGAGATGGGTGCCGTCGTCAAGCAGGTCAGTGGCAAGGTCGTCAAGGCAAAGCAGTATACTAGTAATGCTCTCGGCCTTGTTAACAGGTTGAGGTATTATCATTAGTTAGTGCCACTTACAATTTTCATTTGTATATGGATTTGCTGCTTCAACATGGTTTCTTTCATTCTTTTCCATGTTTCTTCCGCCTTCTTCCAGTATTTTGTAATAGCTTATCTATTTTATTTTTCTGAGGGTGGAAATAATGTAAGCTGGATATAGTTCAATAACAATTGTTATTTTTATTTCGTCCTCTTCTTCGGATGGAGCAACGATTGTGTTTTCTTTTTATTTCATGTACCGATAGGACATTCCGTTCGCGGTTACTATGATATATACTTTGAGCATGAATTGTATGTTAAGAAGTCATATATGTTTGACATACTCAAAAAAGGATGATTTGCTCAAATATGTATTTATTTTTATGATTAACTAGTTTTTATTTTTCTCTCTATGTCGTGATATCTATATATATATATATATACATATATATATATATATATATATATATATATATATATATATATATATATATATATATATATATATATATGTCAATTCGTGAAGAACAATGAGTTAAAAGATGCCTATATCATATTTTTAAATGATACTAAGATTTTTTTATCATGAGAAAAAATGAAATTTGAGTTCGTAAATTACGTTTTAATTATTACATCTTATCTTTAGTGATATATGAAGCTAAAGATGTACACGTGTATTTTTGAACATTTGCATTCAAACCAAAACTAGGATGATATTAATATTATTACAACAAAGGAGAAGAACAACTATTTAAGTCGAGTTTAACTTCAAGTAATTAAACGTGTAATAAATTATGATCATAAAATATTGTGGTGACATAAAACTAACCATAATTATAGTATATTACTAGTATAACCGCATAACGTTGGGAAAACCGATTTTGTAATGCTACAAGATAAAAGAATTTATTTTGCTCATGTTTTTTAATTCTTTAAAACTACACATGAATCACAGTATATAGAAGGAAAATTACATATATTATTAAAAACTTAAAATAATTATTTTAAGCAATCATGCAAACACATAGATTTAATACACAAATAAATATTCATGAAAAATGTCGCATTTAATTAGTGTAATTTATCAATTACATATGAAGGATTTTAAAGCAAAAAAGGTGTACATTTTCTATTTGAAAAATTGCTAGCTAATTCAAACATTTTCATAACTATGGACAAAACATGATTGATCTACAAAATTACATCTATAATTCACTATTGAAAATTTAAATTTAAATTAAGGTGAATCTAACAGACAAATCAGTTTGGGTTTGCAGTAGTTATATGTATTATAACGTATCAAACATGGAACGTTGGCCTAATTGTTTATAAAATGATGGTAGTACATCCAAAATTTCAAAAAAATAAAGAAGTTGAAGATTCACATAAAAAACTAGCAATATTTAAGAAAAAATAGTGTGGATACTAATTAATAACGTCCACGCGTAGATTATAATGTCATAAAGAATTATTTGGATTTAAAAAATATTTCCTTTTGCTAGCTCATTGGGTAATCTTGAATTCATATTGAAAATTTGACGTACATAAAATCATGTGAAAACATTAAATTTGATTGACTTCATGAAAATTATCTACTTAATATGATTGCTACTGATTTCATATTGAAAATTATCTACTTTATGAAAACTATCTATCAATACATAACGAATGGAAATATATAATGTATATACAGTGTTGTATTTGGATTCTCATTAATGCTCATAAATAAATGCATAATAGGCCAAAAACAGAAGGTGTAACTGGAATATTTCATATGCTTTGTTATATTTTTCTAAATCTAATTTAGGGAACATTACATTGTAGTTAGATGATTAGAAAATACGTTCAAAAAATGCTAAAAAAGGAAATACAATATTGACAACCAATGATACCATACGTTAATGGCAAAAGGAAATTATCTAATTTATGAAAACTATCTACCAAACTTGAATTCATATTGAAAATTTGATGTACTTATAATCATGTGAAAATATTAAATTTGATTGATTTCATGAAAATTATCTACTTAATATGATTGCTATCGATTTCATATTGAAAATTATCTACTTTATGAAAACTATCTACCAAAACACAACGAAAGGAAATACACAATGTATATACAGTGGTATATTTGGATTCTCATTAATGCTCATAAATAAATGCATAAATATGCCAAAAACAGAAGGTGTAACTGGAATATTTCACATTCATATTGAAAATTTGTTACGATACGCGTCTTAGTAATAACAAAATAAAAATTTTGCTTAAAAACAAAAAGAAATTAACAAAATAAAAATTGAACCAAGTTGTTTCGTTGCTCATTCTACCGTACAATATGTTGCTTCAAAAATAGTTCTTAAAGAAAAAGCCGTGATTTACGAACAAAATAATTGCATATGTCTTCATCTATAATGCATCAAAATATTGAAAATGGGTGGTTAGGATATAGGGTAAAAAAGGGAATTAATAACGAGTTGAATAAATTCAGAAGCAATCAGCAAATTTCTCATAATTCAAAATTAAGTTTCCAATAATTCCAACAATTCCATTTTTCGTTTGTATGCATAAGTCATGATTATTCAATAGACATTGTAATTAATGCTATCTTAAGCAATGATTATTCAATAGACATTGTAATTAATGCATCTGGCATTGTAATTAATGCATCGTTCGAAGGAGGACAAAATGGGTATTGTTAAAAAACTTCAGACGGACGATAGTTATCGAAGGCTCAGTGGAATTAAGAAAAACCGACAAAGTCGGTTTGACAACCATAAGTATTGATTTGGATAATAACAACCGAATAAATATATATACTAATGAATTTTCATATTCGTATGTGATACATTCAGTTTAATACATGAATCTCTCAAGATACGTTGCAGGATACTCAAGTAGAAATGCAAAAAATTAACGTAGAAATTTGAATCAAAGATAAATCAAGAATTGTAAAAAATAAATTAAGCGAATATTCTATGAGTTTTCTCTTTAAAATATTTATTTTATTCCCAATGATCTTTTTACCAAATTTTTATTTTGATTTTACAATTTTAAAACATTAGAACAATTTCTATAAAGGAATTGCATTTTAGAACTCTAACATACTGACATATCACTCTGAGCATGTCAACATACGTTTGATCTTTCAAAAAGTCAAGATATCTATTCTTGCCTCCTAGTTCAAGTTAAATAATCAAAGGCATGTCCTCTCATAGTCCCATCCATGGAAACTCAGGATAATTAAGTGTTGTTTTCCACCTAGTTTGAAGTTAAATAATAGGATTTGCTTGCCAACATGAAATTGCAAGTTGGTTATTATGAAACTTTGTACAAGGTATGTGATTGCATATATATGATTGGCAATCCGAATCAGTTAGTGTCTCCTCTTTACATTTACTACATTTATTGCACTTGTTATATCAATGCATGTGATTCTAATTTTATGTTGTCAATATTGATCGACATAAAGTGAAATGGCAGTAAGTTTAAAACGCTTTTTATTCTTAAATGTTTTTTTTGGAAATTGATACTTTTATATATAAATTTATATTATATAACATGCTACATGGCAAACGAGTGTTGGACGGGAATCGAACTCTTGACCACTCGTACAATGTCCAAATATCTCAACTAGTTTTGACAAGGTGTTTGCCCCTTGAATGTTAAACTAGATTGCCAATTGAATCCTTAAATGTTAAATTAATTTTATGATTCATTCTATATCATAATGACATAGCGCATCAGTGTTCCCTTCCTTTGATAGCAAAAAAAAAAAGGATTTAAAAATTTCGTAATCCCAATTTGAAAAGCTTAAATTGCTAGTAACATAAATAACAAGTTTAACAATTTTGTAGAAGATCAATTTACTGTTATAAAACCAACTAATAGTGTGACAACCGCGGGACTCGAATCCCTGACCTTCCGAGAAGCAACACCATGCACTAATCACTATGTAAAAAAAAAATCTTTGTGTTATCTTTTCTAAAGGGGTGTTGCAGACTACCTCCCTACTTAAAGAGCCCAACGTCCTCGTTGGCTCATCATCACTCACCAGAGTACCTATAACCCTCATAAGTACCACACCGACTGACATCATACACAATTCCGGCTAGGTAAAGGTTATGATACCAAACTTGACAACCATGCACAGGACTCAAGCCCCTGGCCTTCTGGAAAGTAACACCATGCATTGACCACTGTGTTAAAAGATTTTGTGTTAACTTTTCCAATGGGGTGTTACAAATAAGATATTAATTATGCTTATGAGTCATGTGGAATAAAAGTTTATTTATAGCATAATGGTTTAGATATATAGAGTATCACACAAACTATGTACACTTGGACCAAAATGACTGTGCATAACGATCGAAGATCAAATGATATAATCGGTCAATAATTCAAAGGTAAATAATATTTTATCCTACATCCTAGATAAAACTGAATCAAAGAGACTTTCTATTTACAATAATGCACATGAAATGCAGGGAGAACTAAAAGTTACACATGAATGCACCAATAATGTTAAACAAACCATGATTTCAATGTTGACCGATCTGTAAGATGAAACCTTGTGATCTATTTTTGACATGTACTCCAGATTTTAAGAGATATATATACACACACACACACACACATATATATATATGCATGCTTTAATTTCATTGGACAAAATATTTACTCGGAATATCAAGTCTACAAGATTCTAAATTCACTTTCAAGTAAATAAGATCAAAAGACCGTAGCAATAGAAGATGCTAATGATATAAGTATTATAAAAGTATAAAGTTAATAGGTAATTTATTATCATATAAATTTCGGTTGCAGAGAGTAATAGAAAGATGGACAAATGAAAGAAATCATTTGTTCAGAAAGCTACAAGCAATGAATAAAGATCAGATGAAGAAAACGAAGAGAACATTTATGACAAGAAATTCCATTTTATATTTTAAGTACAAAAATATGGGGAAGTTTAGAAGGATTGGTGACATCAATAACGATAATAGCAACTGTAGAAATTTTGTAATTGTTTTGTATGTGTCATGACTAGACATCTGAAGCGACCTCCAAACACTTAAGAAATTAAAGGACTCTCTACGAAGAGACTCAAACACGAAAAGGAAGAGTGTTACCAACAACTTAGGATGATTATAATACGATTTCAAGCAACGTAGGTTCAGATTTGGAAATTCAAATTTGTGCTTAATGGCTAATGAATAAGATAGCTTTGGATATTTCTATAACTTAAACTACTTATTTTCTTATTAATAGATTGGAATACTTATGATTGTATATGTGTACTTAAATTCATTATGAAAACTAATTAAATCAATTTAGAAATAAGAAAGATACATAAAGTAGATAACAATATTCAAATTCAAGAATAAAATATATTTTTTAAGTGTATACAAAGAACTAGAATTTTATTAAAACAAAATAGTAATTTGTTTTTACTTTCATTTCATGAGCGTTAGGGCATTCTGTTCACGGTTATTTTTATTTCGTCCTCTTCTTCGGCTGGAGCAACGATTGTGCTTTGTTTTCATTTCGTGAGCGTTAGGACATTCCATTCGCGGTTATCATGATATATGATTTGAGCATGAATTTAATTTTAAGAAGTCATATATGCTTTACATACTTAAAAGAAGAGGATTTTCACAAATACGTATTCATTTTTATGTTGAAATCATTTGTAATTAGTTTGCATTTTTATTTCTATGTTGCAATATCTAAATATCTATTCATATCGTTAATTAGTAAGGAACAATGACATACAAAGGCGTCTATCTATTAGATCATATTTTTAAATGATATTAAACTTTGTTATTATGAATAAAAAGGTAGTTTGAATCTGTAAAAATAGTTTATTACTTCATCTTCGCATTAATGATATATCATTACCAATTCTATGCATATTATAGGCCCTAAATTAGGGGATACATTAAACTTTTTCCCTTAGTGCCTCCAATGTAAT